>JAVQKC010023768.1:0-25000 GCA_036025475.1 Philypnodon macrostomus | reverse complement strand
GTTTGGCATAAATCCTCCCACGCCTTACAACAAATGCTACTGAGGTTACAACACACGAGCCTTGCGATATAGACTACCACTTCACTGTTAGACGTTGCATCTTTATGGCTTACCCTGAAAACATAAAATGATCCCCAGCCTCATTCAGACACAGCTGTATGCAATGCTTTTGTGGTCATTTTACACTTGAGAAAGTATGACATGTCATGCCGGGGGAAAATGGTAACGCGTGTGTAGGCTTGGAGAGATATTATAGTATGAGCTGGAGCCTGGTTGCTGCCCTAATGCCTTCGAGCATGACACAGGGGGCACTGTGTGTGTGGGTTAGCCCATGATATATCAGAGATCACGCAGGGAGACTCTCATGCAAACACTTCCTTCATTAAGCCTGGCGCACTCATGCATCTCCTCCCTATAATCCTATACATACATTAACCACGGCATGCCTTGTCCGCCATGTCCCCTGACAAAAGAGGAGGTGAATATTTTGTAAAACACACAGTGAAATATCTTACAGAAGCACACCTCGGACTGGTGATTTAAATATTAATGCACTTTCCAAAAAATCATCACTCATCCCTCACTCGTGCCTCAGTGTTGCTTAGCAACATTTGTTTAGCTTCGGCTTGAGAGCTATTTCTGCAGAACAATAGGGTGACATTTAATTATTACCTTTTAAAAACCTTTTTACTTGTAGACTAGTGTCCTACCCACTTTTAAATACAGAGGAGGTGAGAGACTCATCATTATTTTCAATAGCATTAGGTCATTGCCATTTTCCTAATTAACCTCTGTGACCTATAGGCTCCTGGCAGTTTCCATGAATACATAAAACTCCATTACCCTAAATGTTCCAGTCACAGTCCCAACCCTAAACAATCAAAGAGGCACAAGCAACATATCCCAGATGTATTAAAAATGAATAAAAGTAATGACAAAGCAAACAGTGACAGTGTTTCAGATTTTAACATAATATATATTGCACAGTGTAATGAAAAAGGTCTTTCCAGTCAGTCCTTACTTTCTAGATAGAGGACTAGAACAAATGCTGATTTCTTAAGGTTTTATTGTCTTTTGTTGACTCTTGAGTTCTTATAGTGAATGTACAGGTCTCAGGTGTAAAACCACAATCACATTTAAAAGGTAAAAAAAAAGAAGTCCTCTCTGACATCTACTTCTGTGACAATATGAGCCTTATATTAGCACTCTAGCATGGTACGGTTTGCACATTCAGGCGCATTAGTCCCAGCAGATGCTGCGGACTACATGTGTTTGCGTGTGTACTCATTTGTATCAGCCGCTGTTTGACACTGTACTTTGAAAAACCAGAGGAGGCCTGACCTGCCACTAAACTCTCCCCAGCCTGGTGCTAAGCCGCCGCATGCTAATGGTGACCTAGTGCACACACAAACATGTCGGCGGCCCCTGTGCTCTACTTTCCACCAGGTCTACTTCATGTGAAAAGAAAAAATGAATATGACGAGACAGAAAATAGCATTGTATAAAAAAGCCGTAGTATAGGGTGTCAGGTCTCTCTATTCAGCTGGAGGTTCGAGTTCCAGTTAAAGGAGGTGGATCTAGGTCAGGCCCGGCCTCCTCATAAGCACCAAGGTCAACTCTGAATGGAAGGGAAGGTGGCTTAGTGTGAGAGAGGCCCTGGATAAACCACAGTCGTCTGGCACGCCTGTGCCAGCCCCAGTCGTGTAAACACTCTTACACAAGGCTAAACTGAGGTGTGTGTGTGTGGGTTAAAAATAGGAGATCATGAAAGTTATACAAGCGTTTTTTGTTGTTTTGAACTTTTAGGACCTGAGCTAATAAAGTGCCAGTAACAAAGATAGAGTGCTTCTTTTCAGCCATTTTGACGCCACAATGTGTATGAAAATGTTGTACATGAAACTAAGGTTTAGGGCTTACCTTAAATTCATTCTGTGGTGTTCAAGAATCATATCCGCCTTGTCCAACATAATTCTCAATGCAATGTCAATAATCCATGTTTTCCTTCAATGTTGTCAAGTGGCCTGTAGGGACGTCCTCAAGTTGAGACCCTGTAATGTAAAACATTTGATTGGCCATTGCTTCTGGTATGTGCATAACATTTTTTTTACACTATTACACAGTTCCACTGGTGGTACCTCACTAGCCACAGCATGCTGGGGCAGACAGATAAAGACGTGGCCTTTCCAACCACTACCAAGCACACCCCAACAATCACAGCACAACATGTCAACAGTTAATTGCCCAGGAACACAATGTTTTTTTATTTATTTATTTAAGAAAAAGCAGGTATGGTAATACAAATGGAGCAGGGATCAAACCAACAACCTACCTTCCACCAACCTGAGCCACTGCTGATCATCATCACAGACAACTTTTATGATGGCATACTATTAGATGATTCAGTATTGTACAAGCTTTTTGTTTTGACCTTTTAGGACCTGTGAATAATAAAATGAGTGGATACTGTTTAACAAATGTCACACAATGCTTCATAAGATGCAAGCAACAGGTTCCTTTCCTCATCTAAGAGTTATGTCTGATTTTAAATGTCAGATCATGGCAGGCGATCACCTTTAGATTGATCATTTTGTATCATATAATCAACAGCCACAGGAGCAATGCTCGCAAAATACCAAAACCTTGATTTCCACAAGGACCAGCCAATGTAAAAAAAACTGGTCTCCAACCTGTTAACAAGCCTGAAATCTAAATCTGAGTACGTCAAAGTAAATCCCCCTGAATTATATTGGTTCTTTTCATGTGACAGATGCAATAAAAAAATAAATATGTTTATGGGCAACACTAATCTCCTTTTCAAAAGCCCCTTTGTTAACAGTCGATCTTGCCTGACAGACATGCAATGCCCTGCTTGGATTTCATGTTAAAAACAGTGCTCTCATACTAGAAAGCCTGTCAGCTTAACAAATGATCAGCTACAAATACATGTTATTAATGGCACTATCATAACTGTGACTGTTTTTGGCCTGGCACAGTTCTACAGACAGAAATGAGGACAGGTAATTGTAGTATCAAGTATAGTTTAGTGGTATATTTTAGCACAAACAAATGTCTGAATGGTCTGAGCTCTAATGGGATGTAAACATTAAACGGTACGATTGTCCAGATACCAATATTGCATATTATGGCAGCCTCGTTGTATCCACTTGACATTCTTGGATAGTGCCAAGTTTTATGAAATGAACTCTTAAAATTAAGTCGATACACAATATTGATCTGAGGTTATATCACCTATCCCATATTACATAGTCAATGGGGTTATTCACGAATATTCTACCATATGGAAAACACATCCAGGGTGCACAAACCTTAACATACTCAAATAAAAATACACCCTAGTGAGTGAGCCATGGTGCTTTAAGCAGAGGGCAGCTGTGGGCAGTAAGCAGAGGCAACTGCAACAACACAAATTCTGCCATGAATCAGCTTCGGACACCTAGCGACCTTTCCCCCCACATATGCTGGTATCACAGATCGAGAATTGAGAGGATGACTAAACCTGCTCATTCGTCATGGTTCTCTGTCCTAAATGTGAGATAAGGGCCCAGGCAGGGATGGGTTGTCTGCATGACTCGACCTCGACCCCGCTTGACATTGGGGTGATTACCCAACTGAATGACAGGGCCCCTAAAGCCTGATGTGCTTGACTGCTGCCCGCGAGTATGGCAGACATACAAGGTCAGGGGAGAGAGAGGGGAGGAGGGCGGTGAGGGCGGTGAGGCCGGGTGAAGGGTGTCACATGATTGGATCTGCTTCTGGAGAGTTACTTAAAAAGCCTCCTCAGCAATCAGGTCAAGGTCAGGCCCGGGCCCTAATGCCAGAGGAAAGAGGAGTCGGAGTGGGGCTGCCAGATAAGGCAAACAATACTGTCACAGTCAGTTTACATGCTGATCAGTGTTACCACTGCTATCACTACTGCATTGTAATGTATACAAACCTTAACATACTATACTTTCAAATGTAAGACAACATTTTGTATCAATGCTGCTACCAAAGCCATCACTAACCAGCTTATTTTGCACAAAGGGATTTTTATTATTCATTTTATTATTGTTGGATACATAGATACATTGACACAGTTGGGAGTTTGAGCCAGCATTGGTTTTGTATTAAATGTCATGACACATACTGATTTAAAAACTGAAAATATAAACATATTTAACATCAGGTTCAGCTCAGTATGAACATACATGTATAAATAGAGTTGGTTTGTAACTAATATAGGTCAAAGAAAGCATACCATCAGCAGCCAGCTCCTGTTCATCCAAGACAAAGTCTTAACTACATGGATACAAAGTTTAACTTGTTTGTGTTACTAGTGACATTTGCAACAGTATCTTTCTTTGACCCAGTTTATTGTGTGGATTTGGCTACATCTATCCACGTTGAGTAAGAATGCCCAAGGCTTCCCATTATCAACTAAAATTCATGATACCATATGAGCAAGTCATTGTAGAGAAAGCCAGAGCAAAGGGGACCTGCAGCAGTGATAAACTTGACATGTTCAGCAATCCTCCGTCTTGATGACGTGAAAACACATGCTTTGATTCTATTAGCTGTATTTATCTTCTTGCTTAGTGGACACTTTTATTCAAAGTCACTTACACCATTATCACTCTCACACATCTCTTCCCATTTCTGCAGCTGGATTTTTACTGGAGGAATCCAGGTTAATTGCCTTTGCTGAAGGGCAGCGGGTGAGTGGAGTATGAGCCAGCAATCTTCTGGTCACCAGTCCATTTTCCCTAAGTAATAGGTCATATGGGCGCCTCAAGTCATCAGCCCCACACTCTCCATCCTCCTCTCAAATGGCCACTCCAATACTGGGAGCCTTCAGATGCAGTTAGGAGGAAGCCGTACTTCTGCAGAGCCACACTCTTTTCACTCTATTTACCAGGCTTTGGAGAGGATGCAATGAATAACGGCACCTCGCTAATGGATTTACAAGTGGGCTGGAGGTTCACAAAAGGACAGCATATTTCAGAAATTCTGTGTCTGAGGTTATGCCAAATGTCCTCGGTCTCTTTCGCTCTGATGTGGCACTGCTTTCATTTTGTCATTTAGCAACAAGCCACTAATTCCACTGCTAATATTCTTTGTGTGTTAATTTAAAGATCGACGGAAATAAACGAAAGGTCACAACTTGAACAGAAAATGGAAAGTTGTGCAACTATATACACAACTATAAACTACTTTAAAAACACCATCTAACAGCTCTGGCATTTCAGATGGGCGTGGGTGACATTCCTCTATCAGGGCTCACATAGCTTTGACTCTCGAGGCCACCAGCACACAGGTCTCTTGTTGCCCAGCAACAATTCAGCTCATCACCAAGAGCCAAAAAGGTAACATTACAGTTGAAACCAAAGAGGATTTGGGCAGTGCAGGCAGCCTTCTTCAAAGATTTATTTCCAACTTAAAGATGTGAATGAGAGAATGAGGAAACCCCGACTCGTGAAAGTATGTTAGTGTGCTCGGGCTTAGACTCAAAATAACCTCATATTGACAGCACAATGCTGTACTCTGAACTCTCAAGTGTTGTTAGAGCTACAAGAGTACTACAGGTACAAAGTTTAACTAGATGTAAAAAATTTCCCCAAACTTCACCCTTTTTCGAAAATGCTCCCTCTGGGACCTCGTAGAACACATACTGCATATGCATTGCCCTGCTCCCCCCTTCCCTTCCCTCCCTCTCCTTCTCCCACTCACTGTCATCCTGTGCAATATATCCATCATTCATTCATAAATTCTGAAAACTCCTCTTTAGTTAATTGCCTGGGAAAATTTAATTTCAAACGAAAGCTTTTAAAAGAGAAAGATATAATTAAGTTGCAGGGATCTCTTGTAGAGGGGCGGGTGTAAGGCAGGGGCTGGTGAGGGGGGCATGTGCCATGAGCCGTGTCGCTCTGCACAGCACTGCTCCGTGTCAGTGAAGTCATACACCCATGTTTAAAGCCACATGTTACATAAAGGCCTCCCCCTCTTTACTGCACCAGACGCGGTGTCCTTGCCTGGTGCTTGCTCAAGGTTCCCAAAAGGACAGGCTGCTAAGAAGTTGGGAAGGACGGGGCCCTGTGATAGCCTGCAAAGAAAGGAGGGGGAGGGAGTTCTGCTGCTTGTGACAGCCTTGGACTTTGAATTCAGCGCCAGACAGGCTCATGCATCAATCCCTCAACTTACAAAGACAAGCGGCTAACCTTGACGAGGCCAGGGACTCTTCAGGAATGAGTGGCATTTTCACTTAGGCCCCAGCTTCTCTCCCCGGCACCTCGCCCTGCCGCATAACCTGGTTAAAATAGGACGCAATAACAAGCCATCGCACACTCTCCTGACTTTGTGACTCACTGTTCCAGCCTTCAACCCCTTGGGCTCTTTACGCCACTACATATGCAATAATACAATTGCAAGTAAACAGAACAAGAGATGCAGCAGTAGCCTTGTCAGGAGCCCATCTATGGAACGATGTAAGCTTGTATGAATCCGTGATCCTTGGATTCAAGGTCTGTGTTATCATAGGCTTAAAGGGGCCCTATTATGAATACTCGACTCTTCTGAGCTTTCAACTAGGATATAATTGCGTTTGCTTGTCAAAAACATTCCTTAGTTTGTATTTCATTCACACATTTGTGTAGGTCGTATGCTATGGCACATATGTGAAGAGGCGAGGCAGTGTTTCCTAACCTTGTATTTTTGTTTTGCAGTTTTCCAAACTCACAAAAATCCATCTTGTACTGCTCCCGCTGATCCATCTACTCAACTCTACTGGTGGTGCTGACCAATCATGAGGCAGTATTGCCGTGAGTAGGCGGGCTTTAGCTATGCCAACAACAACAAGCCTTTTAGCGAAACGTATTAGTAGGGCTGTCAGTGTTAACACATGCCATTAATCAGAAATAATTGAAGCATTATTGATCAATTAACGCAGATTCTTTTTTTACTTTACTTTTACTGTTAACTGTTTACTGGGCGACATCCTCCTCTGTTCGACAGAGCAGCGTAGAGGAGAGCGGAGGGAGAAAGTGGGCCGTAGCGGGTGTGACCCTGTCCAAACGGTAGCCTGCAGTCAGAGAGTGAGCAGCGGAAATAGGCGTGAAGAATCACATAAATTACAAAAGAATATTGACAGTGTTCAGCTCGTAAAGACATACTACAGACCCCGATCTACAAAACAGTTTTTATTTGACAAAAAATGGTCTTATATTTGCAGAGATGTAGCTGATTAGCGTTATACACATGACCTTACACCCTCCCCACTCCCACCATCTTAAACCATGTTTCTCTCACTATATATTTGCTGTAGTTTGACAAAAACAACAGAGTTCAGTCGTCTAGATGTCCTGTCTAAGGTTTTTGCAGTAAATTCAGTCTGCACTTGTAGAGATGAGGAAGTATCACTGTGTCTAAAATAACAATCACAAAAAATCACATTTAAAAATTAACCATGATTAATTGTAATTTTTTACATTAATTTGCTAATTTAGCAGTTCCTTGTTTGGCTACGTCATAACAGTTAGAGTCCCTCCTCTTTTCGGACATTTCCAACAGGAGCAGATCGATGTGTAGAACTCTGAACAGCAGACAATTTCTTTTGCACAAATCCCGTTTGAGTGGGGCCCCAGAGAGATCTAGCACCTTAGTACCACTGCTAGCTCCGCCCCTGCACAAGTCCCTCACAGACTGTGAAACATTCAGACTTATTTTACTGGTCTTTGGGCAGTGTCTTCAGAAAATACAACAATAGTCTTTTATTGAGGCACTTGTAATATATGTTGTTATTATGACACAAGAACAAAAGATATTATGAGCAAATCATGATGAATGTCCACCCGAGCAATCTAATCTAATGGACCGTCATCTCATCACATTTTAACTCTCTCTTTACATTCATCTCTCTAGACCAGGAAATGTAGTTTTATCTATCAAAACGCTGCACGCCCTACTTCAAACCAATAAACTATCGCTACGGCAACATGGACGAGGGAGCGGTCTTTCAACACCCATGCTAATGAAGTCTTATTCCTAGTCTGTCTAGTGCGGAGTGAGTGAAGTGGGTGTGGCCCACAAGGGGAGAGAGGGCCTTAAAGGGACATGCACCCTTCTTTAAAAGAATAAGGCTCTATTTTCTATTTTTAATATGGCTTTTTATAATGACGACGCAACATAGTGGGCACCCTTTAATTATATTAACCTGTATCTGCACTCCCCCAGTATCAGTACAGTCACCTGTCTATCATACGGCTACTCACGCTACCCCTATCTTTCTTTTGAATGTTGTCCTAATTCCCCCTCAGCCGCCCACTCTGTCACGCCTCTGACATTGGCCTGTTTGTGGCAAAGAGGAGACCCTCCCCCTGTGCAGCATCCTGGCATAGCCCTAACCACAATGGTTTTGAAACCATCAGCTGCACCCCTGAGGCCTGGGGCAGTTATGCAAGAGGAGAAGTACAGAAGTAGAGAAAAGACAGTGCAGCAGCAGCCTGGCCACGAGAGAAGTCAGCTCCTCTCATGTCAGCAAGTCAGAGTACATGCTCAGTAGTGTTTACTAAAGTTACTTCTAAAGGTTAAAACCATAGAACTATAAGTGTCACTAGCTGCTTTTCCATTGACCATCAAATAGGAGTTGTGAAAATAAGTGAATCTCTTAATGGAAACATGTCAATTTAGAAGTTTTTTGATACAAGGTTTTAGCACGTGATCAACAACCAGATGTTACTGCAAGTGAAAACGACAAAGACGACGACAGGAAGTAGTAAGACGGCAATGCGCAGTGGGTCTCACTGCATCGCACAGCTCATCAACAGTTGAGCGTGCCATCCTCTGTAAAATTGCCGATTACAATTTCTCAAAAACGCAGCATACGTAGCCGCTCCCAAGTATAAGGGACTTGTTGCTCCATCGCTTCAAAAAGACGTCTATGTCTCCTCTGATCGCTGATAAAGAGCGCTAGTGCCGTGGCTGAAATATGAATATATCGACTGGAAATGAAAGTGATGTTTACATATGTCGCCATGTTTTTTTTCCCCCTTATCGTGTGAATAAGTGTGTTTAATTGCATTCATTATTTAATGGAAACACCACATTAGCAAAATTGTGTTTTTTTGACAATACGAAATAATAACTGAAAAAATAATAATTTAAATCATAATTATTTTAAAAGAGTATTTATTGGGTGACAAATTAATTGTTTTATTTAACTGAAGAATAAAATTGACTATAGGTTTTTAACATTAGCTCAAGTGTTTTTTCCCCACATTAGATCTTTTATTTTAGCCTCAGCTTTATGACACTATACATAAGTAATTATTTTTTTCTCGATTATTTAGTTTTTGTAATTGAGAGGAGCAGTCAATGAAATTTAAATTTGATTAATTGCACAACCATAATATACTGTATGTATTACTACTTTACCATACAGCTTTAAAAATAATGAAAATTAAATTAAATTGATGAAATATTCAGAAGCTTTTATACCAAACACTGCCAGCCACAGGCCCCTATGTAACGTTTATGAGGACACAGAATGTAAAGCAGCTCTCTTTCCACTCTACAACATACATAGCTGCTTCCTTACACTGCCCCATTGATCGACACAGTTAGGCTCCAGCTCCACAGCTGTTGTTTTCAAAACAGGGCTGTGTTTCGCATGGGTAATTTATTTGAGCTGCAGAAAGATTTCTGTTTCCCCCCCATTTGCCGAAAGTCTAAATAATTCACGGCAATTGCAATCAGCAGCGATCAATCGGCGCAGATAATTGAGGGCCCTGTCATTGCGCCAAGGTGAAGCATCCAGGAAAAGGGGCGGAGAGCTGGAGGTGAGGGTGAAGGAGGTGGAGATGTGAGTAGAGCCATTCAACAGATGAGCTCAGGCCAGCATAACTCTCAGGGGTTGCACAGAGGCGTCTATCTTTCTCCCCCCTCTGCCTGTGTTTCGTCATTCCCCGCCAGCATCCAGGAGCGATGGCAGTAAAGACGCATTTAGCAGTTCCTGCCTTGTCATCAAAATGAGTCCCATTGACTTTGGTTGCCTTCTGTTCGCAACAGAAACACCAACAGGAACCCGAGTGATTGTCTCTGAACGAGATAGTGCCGCTATTACGAAGAGCACTTACTGAGGCCCATCTACAGAGCCATGCACACAGGGGATACTCCAAACTGCCCACACCATCATCTGACTTCAGCACGCTAGCATTTGTCTCTTTGTTTCCCAGTAGCATTATTAGCATTCACACCGTCCTGTTTATACATATTCTTTGAAAACACCAATCAACACCAGTTTCCAACAAATGCTTCAGTCACTACATCCATCTGTGTTTACTCAAGTCCTGACATTATCGTCTCATCTCAAATACATTGTAATATTTTCACATTATGCACGCTTGGCAATTTGTTTTGGTACTCTGAGACTCTTATGTGCGATAATGCAGTCTCTGTGGTATATAATTATGAAACCAAGAAACTGGCAGGGTGTGGAGCAGCAGGCAAAGACTGGTGTCAAAGCAGAGTTAACATTACTACATACAGTAATATTATCATGTGCTATAAGGTTGGCAAAAGAGGCATAATGTACTTCTACCAATTTTTAGTACTTTGTTAGCAGAAAGAGTAGTTTTCAGAGCATAATCAATATGCACAATACAAAAGTGGTTATAGTTAATGCACAAGCCCCTAGTAGCCAAACACTGCCCCATTTGGAATTAATCTATTATATTATGAGTGTATAATTTATAGATTTGGGTGAAATGGGGAGAAATATTATCTTGATATGACTTTCTACCCTGATTAAACCTCCTGCTACAAACTGTAAACAGGGCATATTCTATTCTAGTTTATTCTCAGGACAACTATTTATCATCTACTAAAACTGTTTAGCTCTGCCTGGGCACCTTCGTTTTTAGTTGTCGGTTTGATAGTCTGTTTACATTATGTGATCTCGGATGCTATTGCAAAATGGCAATATACATATATGTTTTTGGTCAGAGCATTAACGCCTGAACTAGTGAATCCACAGTTTTGTCCATATCAACAGGGTAAATGGGTGAGATCTGTTTTTAAATATTTCAAAATAAAACTCTAAGACATCACACTATAACAGCAACAGCATTGTTCTATGGCCAAAGCTGTTTTGACTTATTAGTTGGGAACGTCTGCAGTATCAACAAACAATAAAAAAAAAGATAATAAAATGATTTGGCGTCATGCTCCACACGAGAGATTATAGAGCCCAGACAATTAGAGAAATGTATTTGTGGCAAAGGTCTCTGGTTTGAATCCCGAGCAGGCTGACAGAGTGCAGGGTCTAAGTAGATGAGAAATACACTTCTATTCCTCAACATCTACTGTCAAAGTGCCCTTGAACAATGTTCGGGAGCCAACAACACAAGTTCTGGGCAGCTCCCAAGTCTATAATAAATCAAAAACTCTGCAGTAAATGCATGACACTTGTTCTGGTAGATTGCACATTAGGTTGTTTTTTTGCCAACTATCCGAGGCGATCAGAAAGCCCGGTGCCACCCTTCATTTTGTCTCTGGCTATTGTGAGTGACAGATTGACAAACAGTGGGTTTTTGGGGATGGCACACTGGAAGTGGTTAGATGGGCTGTTAGCTGAGATAAGTGCATGGCCATGTACTTCTGGGGTGGGGTACACAAACATGGCATTTCATCACAGAGGTTCAATGACAACAGAACTAAGTGGTAAGCACAGATGTGAATTCATCTTGTAGCGAAAATACAGTTGCTGGCTACTTTATTAGGAAGGCCCTTCAACGACAAATCAAATGCAATGTATGTTCAAATAGCAGTTCTCCGGTTAGTAACTCAATGAAACACTTGTTACAATCAAAATTGGCATACATACTATTGTTAAACAGTACATTGAATTTTGAAGACGATGAGCTACAGCAGAAGACCAGACAGACGCCACTTTGATGGGTACAAGGTCTAACGATTATTATAAAAACAGGCCATTCAGAAGTTGTTGTTGTGATGAAAGACAGCCATAGGAGAGTCAAGTGCAGAGTCCAATCTTGTGACTGTTGAGCAGCCTTGACATCATTTGCATTGGACTATTTGAATGTCCCCTGGTTCTGTTGCAGCCTAGTGCACATCATTCAACAGAAGCTCTTTGGACAATAGCAGATGGCTCCAAGCAGCACAGTGTATCCTTTGACTTACAGCACACACAAAAGCACGGGGAAGACCACTCAGACAAAAGTAACTCTTCAAAGTTGGGCTATAAATGTGGTAGTTTTTTTGTGTGTTATCTATGGCAACAGAGGACAAGCTGAACTACCTTGAACATTCCGTGTAAGTTCAGGTCAAATAATTAAGCAGCTTAAATGCTCAACAAAAGAGAGGCTAAAAGGCAGACCCCCAGACACAGACAGTATTTAGAAGAGGCTTTCCAAAAGTTTTATCTACTTTGGATTTCTCTTTTTCACTTACGAGCTACAGCAACTCTGGAAAAATGTGTCTAAAAGCTCTGTGCCCATGTTGAAACACAAACAGGTTGTGTCTGTTTTTAAAAGCTTGGGAGATGACCCCATTAGAGGCTGAATAAAGACGGCTGCTTTTCCGTAACTTCCAGACAACTTTATCCCATGACCTTTGCTTCTAAACGTGTCCAAAGTCCAGTGAACTAGTGAGTCAGACAGTTGAGGAGAGGGGGGGAAAGCTGCACAAAAGGGCACTCAAAAAGGCGCACAGAGAAATGTCACACAACTGCACAGTGAAGTGAGAGGTTACACACATATTGTAGTTTGCAGACTATCGATACACCCTGGAAAGTCAATTTGAAGTATAATATTGTGGGATGGGTAGGAATGCCAAGGCAGTCACAAGAATGATCAAAACGTCTCAATGAAATGGGGCAATAAATCAATGTTCATTTTCGGTGATGACTCCAATAAAAACACAAAATACTGTAAAACATTTGCCTGACTAAGCAACAATAACGCTACCATTAAAAAAACTCATAAATTACATTTGCTACAAACTTACTAAATGCGATATATTTTACATAACGCTACAACTGTGAAGTGGTACCCATTGGTGGTGCTAAAAGTGCCTGATACTAAATTATTACACAGTGTGCCGATTGACCCAGCTTTGTGCCCGTAAAAAGCCATCCATTGAAACTATTGTGAGTCCATTTAGAGGCAGAGATATAGGCTATGTGGCATGGTATGGTCTGAGTAGCTATGAATGGACCTAAGGAGTAGCACTACCCATTCACTTTATACAGACAGTATGACAGCGACGCTACAGTAGCCTAACCTGGGCAAACGGAGTCCACGTTTGAATACGAGTGTTGGCTTCGTACAATGTGTCCCAAACATGCCCCTAAAACGGTGTGTAGCAGTGTCTGGGTGTTCTCAGTGAACCCTCGCTGAGCTAATACAGTCGCCTGTGTCACCGCACACAGCCAGGTCCATTCCCCACTTCTTTATGCAGCGTTTTCAGCGCTATCCATATGCGCCTCGGCTCGTCTCGCGTCACACAAACAGCCCTCCCCAAAAAACCCGCTAGAACACCGACCGGGCCGTTGACACCGTGTCCCCTGATCTCTCGTTTTCAACCCGTGTGGTGACAATTGTCTAGCTGTGACAGTGCGTTTCCTTACCTGCGTTGTCCACCGCACGGTCAGCCGGAGAGGCGCATCGTTAGTATTCGACAGGAGCAGGCAAATCCAATGAAAGCCGTCGCATCTGTCTTGACACTTCACGGGTAAAAATGGCGGGTCAGAGTGTAAAAATCACAAAACATGTAGTCCTAAAATGTGTCGTTGTTTTAAAAGAGGTTTGGTTCGCCCGTAAGCGAGCCGGAGAGCGTGTAGCGTGTAGTCAGAGGGATTGTTTATTGTCGGAGTCCCCTCGCTGTAGAGAAGTGAGCAGAGACAGACACACTCCGCCTCCTCTGCCTGCGCTGACACCACCCTTAAAGAAGCAGGCACCACAGCACGGACCCGCGCGGACACGCACGCACACAGCCCACCATACGCCACATGTCATTATCATATCGCACTACTGGTAATATTAGCCCAGTCCATTTTTTATTTGTCAACACACAAACCAAGCTGGATAGTGGTCGTAATATTATTCCACACAGCTAGCCGCACATTTAGGTCAAATAGTAGCACACGGGTATGGGCTGACACAAGGGTTAACAGGCACAGTGGAACATGTAAAAAGCCTTATTCCACATGTTTTATTGTCTGACTGAGCATTGAATCCTTTTTCTAATGCCTATTAGACATTGGTTTATTAAGCTACTGCAGATGTGTCCCAATGTATGGGCCAGGGGCCAGCCATGGCACAGAGTGCTATTGGCTTTAAGTATGGCTAAAATCAACATTATATCCATTTGTGATGAGAACTCCCTCCCTTTAGTATGAAAAGTAATGCTGTACTGATAAAGTTCAAGAATGTGTCCTAAGTAAATCAAGGCATTTGTACATACAGGTAGGTATTAATTACAGCCTCTTACTTTAACTGGGGGTCAGGTAGTTAAGTCAGATGAAGGTATTTTGCATTCCAAATTGGTCAAATGTATGTGACGGTGTCAAACAAACAAACAACTTTGTATCCTGACTGCATTTATGGATCACTAATGTTTTAATAGACAAATTGAAGAGTGCAAACCTGCGACTGGCTGTAATTTGAAGCTCATCCTTTACTTAGTCATATAACTGATGTCCTATTAACAAATGCGGGTCAATAAAAATGGTCTTTCAGTAAAATGAAGAATTAAATAAGGAGTAGCCAAACAACCTTTTAGTCAGCATCTCTAAACAAATCATTAGCGTAGTCCTGGATCAGCTCCAAATTCCCAGAGTTAAAAGAATATATTTGCCACAGGGCGGGAGATTTACGACTTGCCTGAGTTCACAGTGACCAAGTGGAGAAAATGAACAACATAAATGCCACCGAGGTGCCCTTGAATGCAACACAGAAACAGCTCCCAGGTGTGAGTGCGTGTCAGTAAAGTGTGAAGAAGCCTATCCGTCATTAGCAACGCAGGTGCTGAGGAAAGTTTCATCACTTGTGAAATATTACTTGTGACAGTTTGTCATTATTTATTCATATCCAACAAAAATAACATGTTTCTTTACATTTTAAGTGTTCTTTCCAACCTTTACAACACTTGGCAAAATATTGAGACCAAGCCATATTGCTTACTTATCATAATAACATTCCCATTGCCTCTAAAATATAGTCACAGTGTGTCGGGTTGTCAGGGTATATTGATTTCCTCCATATTTATTTGCCTTTGTTGTCATACATGTTGAACATACGTTGCTGAAACATTCCTAAAGCCATGCAAATCTCCTCAGATGTTTTGAGTCCTCGGTCTTTGGTTGCATGACCAATTATCATTTCAGTAAAAATAAAGTCCTTTTTTATACACGTTATGTCTCGTGCCTACAGTATCTGTGCTATCAGGTCCGCTGGCCTGTAGGCTGATATCTTAACACGGCCTTGAACAAAATGTCTCTAAGGACCTGGGGAACATCAGCGTTCTCATGAACTAGAACACAACAACATAACCTACTTTTGGCCATCCTCTCTGTGTTTCCCTTTTCAGATGGGGGTGGGATTGCGGGGGTTGGATTGTGAGCGCTTCAGCCTTCCTCCCCCTCCCTTAGTGTGGCTGCTATCACATCACACTGTATTATGGGCCACTTGGATACAATGCTGCTAACCTGCTGTAACCCTGCTGTGGAGTTTAAACAGTAATTCACTTCATTGCCAGTAGTATAAACAGAGGCGGCACTCAACGTGTCCGTCAGGTAAATTGGATAGTTTTCTTTTACAGGGCGGTTGTTCACAATAGGTGTTACCTCCCATTTGCATTTTGAGTACAACAGCAGTTAAAAAGTCTGATCAAAGTCCTCTCCAAAGTGGTTTTCATAAAAGCTTAATGTTGTAGCTTTATTGTGGTTGTGTGATTGAACCTCAAATTTATTCCTGGACATTATTTCCATGTCAGTTCTGGAGCCGTTAACATGGATGAGCCAAAACTGGCTCAGCAATTTGGACGGTATCTCACCTTGTAACCTTTAACCCTGTGACCTTTAATCTCTGACCTCTGACCTCTGACCTTCTGTGCCACATAAATGGAGATACAACGTCCTCGCTCATCCCCCCCAAACAGAAACCGCTGATCTTTGACCCTTGAAACTTTTCACAGAAAAGGGCTTTAGAGCTATGCCCTTTGACCCAGGCTATAGGGACAGATCGTGGTAAACAGAATGTGCTTTGAGAAACATTTTCACATGAAGTATTTATGCTCATAATATACTGCCCTCTGAATAATATAGTGCAGCTGCAGATGGTAACCGGCTGTTCAAAAAACCGAGGAAATCTTTAACAAGTGTGGTTTAAGTTATTAGGATGCAGACTTTTTACAAGACAGTGTGTTTACAATCTTGTTAACACGATTCTATTAAGTATTACTATACGTGTTAAAAAGCCATAGTAACAAAAGGAGGAGATTTCACCTTGTTTGAACCAAGTGTCACAATACAGTTTGGTACGTAAAACATTTATTTGCATTTGGAAAGTGAAAAATGTATTTCAGGGAACCACAATATATACAAGTAACACAAAGTAAACAAAAGCTGTACTCCAATAAAATGCAAAGTAAATGAAATGATGAAGTTATTAGTAACGAGTAAGAGTAAAAAATAGTACGCAAATTGTATTGTATGACTTAACAACCCTTGATCTCATGTTGCTCATTTTATACAAGGGCAACTATATTTGTGTAGTTAAATTACCCACTTCTCTGAGATTAATCACCTAATACAATATTGTAATAGAAAAACAACCAGTCAGTATCATGGATCTGGTTATTGTATCTTAAATTCAACATAACATATGATAAACATTTGAACTATATACTAGGGACTAAATGGGATGAGAATTTGAACA
Source organism: Philypnodon macrostomus (assembly GCA_036025475.1). Lineage (NCBI taxonomy): Eukaryota > Metazoa > Chordata > Actinopteri > Gobiiformes > Eleotridae > Philypnodon > Philypnodon macrostomus. The sequence goes on along the minus strand of JAVQKC010023768.1, from coordinate 8,051 downwards.
TGGTTACTATGGGACGTTGGTTTAGTTACTTTTTGCATAGCACACATATGACATACATATCACCTTATCATGCACCCTTTTTGAAAACATTCTTAAGAGTTGAACTAAAGTAAATGGAAACTAGACTTAAAAGGGGAGTTTAGGTAACATGTATATACAATGTCATAACAATCGAGTTATATAGCCCATTCAACTAGAGCTGACTTTTCGTAACATGTGAGTTCACGTGGCGGTTACTAGGGCACATTATCATTCATATCTGTGAATGGTATATGCAGTTTTTATTAAATTTTTTTCTCTATATATTATTTGACCCTGGACTTCTCTTCATGCTGCAGCCTTCACCTGAATAAGAAAAATGAACATATGAAACATATGAATACTCGGGCAAAGGTCGCCCCTGTCGCAGTACAAACACGGAAGACTTTAGATTCTGACGCCTGATTGTCTCTCAGGGAGGGGGCTGCGCTGTCAGCAGACATTAACCCCCAACCTTTCACCTCTACTCCCAAGTTTCATCGGCAGGGTCTCCCAAGGTTGGCGGTTGGCGGTAAAGTCCGGACAGGGGCAGGGAGAGGGCAGGGAGAGGGCAATGAGAGGGCAGGTGCGAGCGGTTTGGTGGGAGGGCCTTCAGAAAGTCACACCATACTGTCACCTTTGAACTGAAATGAGTAAGGCATGATTGTGACATTCCCCACGTATACAACTGTGAGCCAGTGTTTACTAAATCATATGACACTGCAAAAAACCTATAGGCCGAAGTTACATTTACACCAAAGGAAATATAGACAGGTATACATACAGTTAAAAATGCATTTACTTTCAAATGAATTAGAGGCTTCACTAGTCAAGCTTTTTTGTTTGATCACCATTGTTGTATGTGTTTTTAGCTAAATTAACACTCCATAAAATATAGTCAAGAACCAACTGGACTTCAAAACAAACAAACAAAAAAAAAATATATATATATATATACAGTATATTTTTAAAGGGCACCTCTATCATTTGCCTTCCTTATGATCAGCTAAGTCTGGGGACAAAAGGCCCAGATATGTAGGATATAAACATGAGAAGACCTTTGCATACATCCAACAAGGGCATACAGTATATCCTAACACACATATCATAAACAGGTTTATAGTGAACATTTACACACTGCAATTGGTGTGTTCATGGTATACTACAAAAGTGTTTTAAATCTTATGAAAGCTAACCATGAAGATACTATGTCCTGTCAACACTACATAAAGTATAGATATAATCGGCCCAAATCTACTCTTGGTCGATTTTGTGGCTAGTGTAAACACAGCCCATCCCTCATTTAGATTCTTTAACAGTTCTTCTGCTACTCACCGGGGCTGTGTATTTAATGCGACAAAACAAACACAGTGATAAGTGGATAAATCTTCCCTGAGTTTGTCAAAGTCATCTCACCAAGGTCAACATTAAACAATAAGTGCCATTGTTTTAACCTTGCGATGAGTGGATCACACATTAACCATTGAAACTGTCTTGTTTATTGGTGTAGAAAATTCTTGACCTCTGTTCAAAATAAACAGCGCAGTGATTATGACTGGATTAAGGCCGACATGCTAAACAGCCGTGTGCGTATAGGCTCGGTAAATATTCCACTTTTGTCCTTGAAGTGTGTCAAAAGAGATGGAACTGTGTCTGATAGACAAGATGGATAAGTGCAGCGGGAGGAGTGTGCAGAGGAGGCAGCTGAAAGTCAGAGCTGACGAAAGGTGAAGTGAATTACTGATTCACGATCATCACCTTTTCTCTGGAGCCACATTATTTTCTCATCAGCCCCACAATGTCACACTCAGTGGCTTTACATGGTGTTACGTGACAGTACAAAACATGAGTTCTTTTGAATGGGACTAAATCTACTTTAAAAATAGTACATATTTCCGTTTACAAATGTACCAATTAATTCTTTCAAAAGTTCCGCTTACATACCTTAAAAATGCTGTTGATATGGATTTGCTAAATCAGTGCTTTCCATTACTTATCAAAAGAAAAGAGAATGCTCACTGTGAGACAAATCACCTATGCGGGTTTGCGGTATTGGCCAATACCAATAACTCATATAAGTTATTTTTCATAGTAAATAAATGAAGGATATCAATATCAGATTTTTTGTGGCATCAACAACTGTATCAATCACCAGAGTTGGCACCTGAACATCCCTAACATATGTTAACTAAATACTTGCTTGCTGAATACTGTAGATTACTGAAATAGGTAATGCAATTGAAAGGCTTAATTTCCCTATAACTTTCACTCGACTATGTAATTGATCTGAGTTCTTTAAAGTTCTCAAAAAGTGCCCTCCAGGAGAGCAACCATAGCTTTGTCTGAGGTCATGATGGGATTTTACTACCTGATCCATCTGTGTCTGTCCAGGTATGTAGTGCAGTGTCCCCAGCTTGAGTTTCTGACTGAAAGGGCTCCACGCTCCTCACAGCAAAGGGGTATCATGATGTGCGCCCAATAATGGCGACGGTGTCTGCTTTCCTATTCACCCGCACAAAAGAGCAGGCTTCATAAACACTTGCATGTCCCAAAAAAAAGACGAAATGTCTCCAATGCCACCCCGCCTGGAGGTGTTTTGTTAAGGTGTGACTGTTATTCAATAGTCTCGCTGACCTGACCTGAACTCCGAGGACTACTTCATGTGCCTAAAAGACGGAAAGAGGCCATCCTTATTTATGCATGTTATAACCCTGAAAAAGCGAACGTTTCGTCTGAGAATCAATTGTACACGAGCTGACAGCACTGGGAATGTTTACATCTCCCTACGCCTGTCCTCATATTTGATGCTTAACCCATACCCACTTGCGCTGAAATCCCCCCCCCAAAAAAATCAAGCAGAATTTTGGAGTTGTTTTTGGATAACTGTCAAAAGTATGGGGGGAAAACAGGTCAGTGCGTAACCGTGTCGAGCATTTATGTGTGCGTGAAAAGGAATGCAGACTAGGCCGGTTCCTGTGTGGGTGAGTTTGCCTCTCGTCCCCCTGTACATGCGCCTGGCCCGGCTGCATCTTGTTGACCTAGTTGGTGCTCTTTGAATAATCCCTGGTGATTCCGCGGGTGGTCTGGGACTAGCTCGTATCCAGTTTACTCTGCATTTGAATATCAGATGGCAAGAGGCGGGGCCATACAGTGAAGAAAAAAACACTAAACAGCCTGGGGATTTCAGTGGGACTGCTGCCAACGTGACATTCAATGTTGTTTTTAGCAGCACCTCGCGTCTCTGCCTCTAATAGGCAATCATTCCTCTTTCATCCTTTTGTCTTACTGACTCGGCAACCATGTTTCTTTTTGCCTGTTGGCCTTCTTCTAGCATTGTTTGAGTAATCAGAATGAAGATCGCATCAGCAATCTCTGAAATCTTTTTTTAATGTAACTTTCTGCCACCAGGTCACGTCAAAGTCATATAAATCACACTTCTTCATCATGTGACACGTGTCTTGTCTTTCTGACTAGGCAGCCATGTTTCTTTTTGCCTATTGACCTGCTGCTAGCTTTGTGTGACACTGATACTTTGAGTGATCATAGTGTTGATCAGATATGTAGTCTCTCGGCTTACACGTGTAACAGGAGTTTTCCCACCGATGCACAACTGACATGGTGTCTTCTTGTATGAGGTTTTATTACTTATGCTGTCGGCGATTCAGTTACTCTTTCACCTTGTGGTTTACAGCTCAACTAACCCACTCCTACACTAAGTATGGGCCATTTGCAGGCATAATAAGTCACTCGCAATGTATGAGATGAAGAGAGGACTTTGATATGTCCTTATTGGCATGTTAAAGATATTGTCACAACAGAAAACCTTTATGATGTTATTTAGCTGTTCACTGTGCAGCAGAAGTGATTCCCAAACTGCGGTCTGGGCACCCTAAGGGTCCCAAAGCCTCCACAGTAATTATTCTTTAAAAAGAAATTGCAGTATTAGATTTGTTGTGACTTCGATGACGTTTTATGACCAATTTATGCAGAAATCAGAGTAATCCCAAAGGGTTCACATACATTCAGTTCATACTGCTGTTGTGTCCATGGGCAAGACACATATCAGTGTGTTAGCATTTGTCTTGGTGTGTTTGGTGGTGGTTGGAGAGGTCGCGGTATAGTTGCCACGGCCCTGTCAGTCTGTCTTAGGGCAGCTCTGGGTTACCACAACCAGCGTGTGACTGTAGAGTGAGGCCATAATGGAATCATGTGTCATGTGCTTTGGGAAGATCTCTGAATTGATTATCATTGTGAGTGAAAAAAGTATCCAGCAGCTAAGGCCTTGTCAAAATGAATACGTACTATTAAAGGTAGTGTTTATACAAAAAGTCAAATCAGTGTTAAATCTGTGTGACATAGTGAAAAGTAGCTACAATGCTCTGCTGCTTGTTTTGACATTGTCCGACTACTGTGCCATTGTGAACTATTCAAAGTCAAAGCTGCGGTGTTGATTTTACCCTAGACTAGCTGTTTTGTTTGACCGAGGCTTTAGTGGGTGGACACAGCGTGGGCTGAGCCAAAGAGTCAAATATCAGGGACACAGGCACCTTCACTGTCCCCACACACACACGGTACGGTCCAGAGAGTGGCCGGTGAGAGAGGACATGTCCCTGCATGGGCCCTCGTCTGTCCTCCACCCATTCCCACGGGACGCTAACATCCTATTGACCCTGCTCACTCATTATCAGATCAGCACAGGACACCAGGGCATTTTAACCCATGCTTAGCCCTGTTTCCACAGAGCACGAGCATAACCCTATTTGCTTATAGTAGTAATTCTATGTATTTTTTAATTCATTTTGTTCACACCATTTTGCATTATTGAAAGGCTGAGTCACTTTGCTTGTTCCATGTCCAAGTATATTAAATCTAAAATGTTAATCGAGACTTAATCCTGATTCTGAAACACATACACTGACAGACTACTGTTTATGGCAGGTTGTGGTATACTGGTTTTGTTTTGTGTTGGTTAGTATTGATTCTCAGCAGTATTTTGTCTTTCACCTCTGAATCCACAGCGGAGCATGATGCTACGGGCTGATCACTCTTACATGTAGCCGAGTTTCCCTCAGGACCTCAACACCCACCAAAACATCTCGTCCACAGATGCTGGCTGCTCCCCTGAGACGGCCATGTCTTCCCAACATCCCCCTCGCTGATTGTCAGTAAACGTGTTGACATAAATGTAGTGTGGCCACTAATGAGCTGCCAGGGAACAACCACTGTCAGCTCCTTAAGACCTGTCAATACGAGACAGCGGTCGGTTTGAGCTCATTACCGCGTTACACTAACATGTCTCACATTAGATTAAAGCACGGAGAGCACAGCATTTCATTTATTTGAAGGCCAGATCATCAGCGGGGAAAAACACATGGAGACATTAAGATGCAGTGTGGACATGTGTGGACTGTGACAGGCCTGCTTCACACATTGAAATTCATAACAGGTCCGAGGCTGTGCGATACTCATGTAGGCACAAAGTCTGCACATCTAATGTTTATGGATAGCAAAGCCTACATAGGCTGTTATTATTTCAAGACAGTATGGAAGGCTTAGTTTCAGTGTCTCTGTGTGTATGTGTATGTGGCCCTTGTGTTTGTTTGTGTCACACAAAAAACAGATTAGTGAAAACACGGAGGTAAAATAAGCAGCCTGACCTTGCTCTGAAACTGAAAGGCAATCCTCTGAATGATCCGCGGGTCAGTAGCTTTGTCCTTCAGACAGTTAAAGTCTATCCTTCTCATCCCCCCTCCCCCGCCTGTCTCACTCTACCCTCTCTGCCTCTTTACCTTCTTCTACAGTACACTCTCACATTATCCTTCATTTACACCAAGGCCTACAGTGCTACACTAGTTCACTTCTGTATGGCAAAGTTTGGATAGACAACCCCTAATCTGGCTATTGTTCCTTCAATGCTCTGTAAGTGTGGCGAGATCCCAGCACTGTGACATCACACTGCACCACACTGTACCATTTCCACTGTTGTGTTCTCTCAAAACAGTGGTAAAATGTACCCAAAGTGAAAATGTTACTTATGTTAAGAATGTAAAATGATGCTCAATTTTAACAGTGCCATTTGGTCCAAATAGATGTAAAATGACTCTAAGTCTGCCTTATTCTATTCCCGTGTATCTGTCTGTTTTCACGTGGAGCTCGGGCTGGCATGCACAAAGACACATTCACAAGTCTTCAAATGCATGTCATCTTTTCATGTCTGCTCTTTGAACACGGCTGTTTGTGTTATTTCAAGACGTGATTGTTCGTTATGACAAGCCCTGATGGCACTGATGCGTCTGATCCGCCTGCTACGCCTCAAAGGCACGAGCCGAGACGTACAGCAAAGGCAGCAGATACTACCAGCCATATTAAAGACTTCCCCCGCAAAACTCTTTGAGCTGTGAAATGTTTGACGCTTTGAGAACGAGGGGGGGGGGGGCGAGTTGCCAGGTGAGCACTATAGCAACAACCCCCCATCTCCCTGTTCCTTCATGTATACGATGCCTCAAGAGTTGCTGCATTCACTGGAAATTGCAAGTGTGTCAGCAAGTTCCAGATGTCAGTTATGCAATGGCTAATTACAGCTAGAAGCAGGGCCTGGTGTGTTACCTATTAAAAAGTATAGAACATGGTTGAATATACACTCACTGAGGTATACACCCTTTATCTAATAGATGCATTCAGTAGTCTTCTGTGGACGTCGCTGTAACAGGAGCCATGTACTTTTTGACCTTTGCACACAGAACTGTCTCTCACTGGATATTGTGCCTTTTTCAGCCAACTCTAGAACCAACAACCATGTAATTTCCAAAGCCACTTATAATACTTTTACTCTTCATTCTGATGCTCAGTTTGAACGTCAACGTCTCAAACCTAAATGCATTTGCTGCTGCTTTGGGATTGGTTTGACAGTTGAACTCATTGCACCTAAAAAAAGTGGCTAGTAGGTCACATTTAGCGGCTCTCCTAACTCAAAAACACATAAAAAGTAAACCCACACAGACTATACTTCAAACTATATTTTCTGGAAACCCACCAGCATGACCTACATTTTACCCGCAATCTGGGTTATCACTGCTAATCTACTCTTTTAAGTGCTGTAAAACAGAAACAGATTGCACGTGGAGTGTAATTTTCTCCATACCCGCTGAGCTACCGAATAACTAGATTAAAGACAAATACACAAACAGGATACACAAGAAGCTTTAGCCGAGCATATGGAGTTAACCAGGGTGAACCAATCATTCAGAGGTTAATCTCCCGATCATGGAGGAATGCTAGCACACCTACATGCCACCGACACAAGTTCAATGCCGAGTTGCACAATATTTTCCTGGAAGGCCGAGTGCTTTCCCTGGCTAAAGATAACCAGAGAAATGCATACGGTAGCAGTATGTTCACTGTGGGAGATGTCTAAGTATTCCATTCAGCTTTAGTAAGTGTGAGATGCTCGGCTGTGCACTTTAAATATACCCTTGGACATAGAAAGTCAGTCTAGGTGGCTAACAGTTGTGCTTTATTAATTCTGATAGGCCAGTTGAAGGCAGAATTGGACCAATGAAGAGTGACGTTGCCCAGGTCATGGTTTAAGGAGTACATAGCATATGACATAAGGAAAATGGACTCCCATATAATAATTACAAAGAACGTTATTATATTAGTTATGATAATACATTTTTAATATATTGTTCAGAGTGTCCTTCCTGGTCCATTTGATCCCATAAGTTCTCCCTCTATAGTCAGGTCTGGTCCATAATGTGCCATGTTTGTTATGGATAATCCATGAAAAGGCTTACATTTACCAGTAGTGGATAGCAGAGGCAGCTATGTAAACTAGGCCTGTGCTGTCGTCCCCGACAGCAAGGTGTATATCGGCGAAAACGGCCCCGTACGTCTGCCCCGTACGTCTGCCCCGAACGTCTGCTACAACTGTTACCAATGGGACCTTAATCACTTTTTTGATTTGTCTGGATGTTTGTGAAGAATGTTTTTGCCAAATTTAGAAAATTCCCTAAAGCTGCATTCTTCTTTCAGTC
>JAVQKC010023745.1:0-14101 GCA_036025475.1 Philypnodon macrostomus | reverse complement strand
ACGGTGATCATGTACTACCCATCTCGAACTGAAGAAGCACATTACAGAGAGTTGGTGCAGAATTTGTAGATTTTTAGTAGTAGTAGTTTAAGTGTGTAATAATCTCCATCTGCCTGTGTCCGGTTTAACAGAAAGAAACACAAAACACAGAGCTAACCGTTTTTATCAGACTCACAGATTTAGTTCTACAGTCTGTTTAACATGTACATTAGATAACAACTGAAAAAATATAATATTACTGCATTCAAGTAAGTCAACACACACATGGCTGTCTGAGGCTAAAGAGGCTAAGCGTTTTGCTCCTGTGAGTTTTTAGACATCGTAGCAAAAACACAAAGATGATTATGCTCCTTCTAGTAGCCCCTCTATAAAAAAAGTAGTTCAGATCTAAAGTCATTTAATAAAAATCCATCTCCTTTGGTTGGATAGAGCTAACTAATAATGTAAATCTAATTTGAGCTAGGTTTACGATTGCTCTGGGCTCTTGTGACAAGCAAATGCACAGTAATGGACAGAAATATTGATTTCATTGATTTGAACGAAATATAGTCACTATAATATATTTTATAAAGAAGGAGATTGAAAGTTCTTTTGAGGATCAAGCATCTGGGCTCTGGGTCATGTGAGGTCCGGAGACTAATACTTGTTTCAAACTGTCTTACCTGTCCATCAGTCCATCAGAATCTCTATAGAACGCAGAGATACCCCCTTCTTTGAAAAGAAGATCTTCTGTTCATGTCTTTTCTTCTTATTTATTTATTTATTTATTTATTTGACCTTTATTTAACCAGGAAAGTCCCACTGAGATTCAGAATAACTTTTTCAGGGGAGTCCTGTCCCCAATGGGAAACCTATTGTACATGATTTTAGTGGTAGGGGAATCTGGAGTACCAGGGCTAAACCTGAACCTGAAAATATTATAGCCATCCATCTAACAAATTAGGGACTGGACCTTAATGTAATTTTTTTGACTAATGTTAAAATTGTTTCTGGTTTAGTCTTTTGTAAGATTTGATTTAGCTTCTGTTTTATCAATTAGAATTTAATTGAACTTTACTGTGTCCCTGCTAAGTAAAGCCATGATTGTTAAGGTATAATTATTAGATTTTCAAATATTGACCAATTATTAACTCTCTAACTCTAACTAATCAACATCACCTTTAAAACTAAACTACATTTAAGTCATTATATGCACTGTGATACTCCACTGACATGATATGTTGTAATATCACTGTCAACTATCCCTAACCTTTTGTGATTTGTATAGATTTACATAGTTTTTAGGTATATGTCAGCTTGGTTTGAGAATGTTTTTTTGTGGAATACTTTTACGGTATGCTCAAATTTGGGCTGAACAATTAATCGTAATCTACATTGGCTTTACAACCGTGACAGATCATCGGCAACTGTGTGATGTCTGTTGGTTCACCTGCTCCTCCTGCCTTCTTCGAGGCCAGAAGTGTGTGTATTTGACAAAACAAAAGCGCTGCAGTCACCCTACTATGGGATCTGTCTGTGTTTTAGTTTCAACTGATAGTGCTGTAATAATACACATTCACTATATAAAAAAAACATATTTATTTAAATTTGCACATTTTAAAGTGCAATATAAAATATTTTTCAATAAAAGTAAAACTAAAAGCTTTTTGGTATTTTTGGTCACAGTTATCATGATATCCAAATCTCATACCTTTCCATTCCTATTAACCTAAGGTGGCTTCCTTTACTCAACCGTTCAACTCAAGTTTAATGTTAAGTTGAATATTTTTAGCATGTCAATATATTACTGTTAATGCTTCATCACATTTGATATGTATAATATAACTTGAACAGAAAGAACTGACTTTATTTTGATTAAATTTTCAAAATCATTCAGCCCTAGCTCAAGTCATATTACACTGACTTTGAATACTTCTTCCACCAGTTTATTATTACAAGAATGGACTCGACTAACTTGACCATTCAGCAGACTTCCCGCAGACTTTTTTTTTTATCAAGCTACATTGTCTATATGCAAATGTGCAGTCATAATATTCAATCTCATTTATATTTTACCACATGATCAAGCATATGTTGAATATGTAATCATGTATTTCTGCAGTCTGATTCATGGGCTATGCAAAAGTGCATAGTGCATCCAAACTCAGCAGGGTGCCCCAAAACTGAATTTCTCCCTATTCCAAAAGGAATATCTTTTGTTTTATTGCAGTTGCGTACGTGCATGTTCTCTCTAGTTTTGCAGACCTGGCCGACTGACAGGCACACTGAAGGAGCTTTGATAAAAACACAACCTCTTCTTAAGCTTTGAAATCTCATGGGGAACGCCAGCCCAAACACAGGAACCAATAAGTGGTGCAGGGAGACAGGCGTTTGAAGTGGAGAGTGATGGGGGAGTTGGAAAAAAATATGAGACCCACACATCCGGGAGATAGAGAGAACATTTCAACAGTAAATTTCCTTTTGGGTTAAAATGTCTCAATTGGATGTTACCTAAGTCTAAAGTTACAAGAGCTGACTAAACTAGAACAGTATTCCAAGCATAAAAAATTGGAAATCAGATATCAGTTCTGCAGCTGGTTTGAAAGTTATATTTAAATATACATTCATACACTCACTAATGTTTCCTATTCAGTACAGACACAGGTAGTTGATTAGTTGTTGTCAAAATCGTCGAGTATTATTTTACATTTGGAGAATTAATTTTATAGAAATTGAGCACTCCATGTTCTAAGAAGTCTCAAGTATCACTTCAAAGGAACTACAGTCAACATGTGTTTTAAAAGCAAAGAGCCCACTTCTCCCTCTCTTTATTTTTTTTCTCACAAAACTGAGCTTTAGCTGGTTTCTTGAGTGGCCATCGAGTATTAATTATAACCTCTACCATCATTGTGACTCACACCCCAAATTGTCTGATCTTGACCCTCCTAAAGTTCTTGGGTTATTGTTGTAGCAAAACCATGTCTTTATTTGATTAATTGCTATGTGTTCTTTGAACATCACAGTGACTATTCTAAAAGTAAAGCCAAAATACTGATTAACAGAGAAATGTGGTAATGGAATTTTATTAACCCCCCCCCCAAAAAAAACAAAACAAAAAACAAAAAAACAGACGTCATTGGAATATTAAAAATATGCAACGTTTGTTCCAACTTCTGTGTGAGATTCATATGCTCTTCATATGCAAAGCAGGACATCTAGCCACAATGGTCCGACTGAAGGTCCAGAGAAGTCCGAACTGGGGTTCTGCAGGTGGTTCTGGTCCTGTAGCAGACAGAGCAAACTGACGGGTCAGAGGGCTTTCCTCAGTCAGTTAAAAGTCTCACTAATGGCAAATTACAGGTAAAAGTCAACACTTCACGTCTAAAATGCAGAGTTCTTCACAGTGACTTTAGAACAGGGGTCTCAAACTCGCGGCCCGCGGGATGTTAGTTTGTGGCCCCTGCCTTAATATGAAAGTTTTATATGTATGGCACTTTACAGTGTTGTGTGCTGAACGAACCTCCCAATCACGGTGGGGCGGGACAACCGGCAGTGCTTGATGAAATGAGTGAAAGTGAAAGTTACAGCAGCGTTGCCATGAAGTGTTTTCTTCCGGGCCTGGCTGGCTGCCTCGTTTCTATTGGACACACGCGGACATTCGTCCCAGCACGCTACGTTCACAACACTTAAAAAAAAGGAGTTTTAAGTTGTTCCCCAGTGGGACACTGGTCCTCATTTAAACGAACATACGTCTGAAACCGTGCGCACGAGGAAATGTGGACTTGAGTGGGAGCTACGATCAGATTTCACGTCAGCTTGAAATGCTTGATTGAAACTTCAATACGACAGCAACAACGACTGAGGGTCTCACCTGCTTCCTCCCTCAAGCCAAATGTGGCTCGGCTATACGAGAGGTATCACTGCCAGGTCTCTAGTAAAAAGGACTAGGCAAGAGATGCCATGTTCAGAAGAACAGTTCAATGTTTCATTCATATTCAGGTTAAAGGTTAAAGAACTGTTAATACAGACATTTGAATCTGAATACAGCAGATATAGAAGACTGAAGAAACCACATAATGGAGAAATCTAATTATTATTATCATCATTATTTTATTTATTTGTTACTGATTGATTTTTTTATTTTCTTATTAATTCTTAATTTGTTTACTTATTTTTCATCTTTTTTTGTGTTAAAAAATTAACATAAAGAGATTGGATTTTTTTAACAAAGCTTTTTTTGTGGAAAACCCAGGCCCCCGGGTAAATTGAGTTTGAGACCCCTGCTTTAAAAGGAGGGAAAACCTGTGCATCTGGTCACATATTTATATATTGTAGCAGCAGTTGTGTTAAAAACACATCTTTCCTTGGGTGCATGTTTAAAAGTTGGTTCGTAGAGAAAACTGAAAAATGCGCAGAAAACTGTCTGAGAGACAAAGTTGCTTCCTGAACCAAACACGAATTGAACTCAACTCAATTATTTCTGAACTCTTAACAGACAACAGAGTTTTTCAGCTCCTTGAGTGGTCATTAATGGAAATATGTATTTTTAATGGTTTCTATGTTGCGTACCCTTTTGTCCTCGTGAACTGTGTTTCTCTTGCCTAAAAGGCAAAACCAGTTAGGGACTGGTACTGCTAAAGATAACAGTGATCCTGATGGTATTTACGGTGTCTGGGGGAAAGGAGAGAAGGAGAGTATACCACTGGGAGATCTCTGTCCTCCATTTTTGATGGAAGGCTGCACGCATGTGGAATGAAGAGAATCAATTCAATATCCAATCTGAGTTTTCATTAACAGTCCAACAGTCGTCAGTTAACTATTGTTTGTAAAACATTGGAATATCCTGGTTAATATATGGTTGTCCAAAAGTAAGACAATATCTGGGCTTTACGTAAAGAAGGTTATAAACATGTCACTTCAATGTGTGAAGAAGTTCTCCATGCTCACTTTAAAAGAAGAAACCCTGTGAGTCTGTTAAGGTCAAGAGATCAATTACGCTAGTTTTTTATTTGGATCCCCATTAGCCTCCACAACAGTCTGCCCCAGGTCAGCTGTGGCTACCACTACCAGTGTGACTGTGGAGTGAATGAATAATGCAATTGCATTATTATTATTATTATTATTATTATTGTTATACATTACTTACTGTATATTCTAGAAATCTGTGATGTGAGAAAATAATAAAAAGTGAATTTATTGTGAGTGATGAACAATTTGATGAGTTCATCCTCATTTTGTTCTCATCTAGTAGCATATTCTGTCATTCCACTCCCTTGCTCAAATGTCATTTTTAAATAACCCTAAAAACAAGCCCTTATTTCGAAAAAAGAAAGAAAAAAAGCCTCTGAAGGTGCCTTGCTGAAGGTCACTTGAATGAGCCCCTGCAGATGATATAATGATAGGACAGATAAATAAATGGTGTTTTCTTAGCTTCACTTTGATGTGCCATTAACTGAGGCACTTAACCCCCGGCTGCTGTAATTGAACTGCTAAGAGGGGTGTGTGCAGGGTAAACACTTTCTAACTAACTTGCTCCATGATAATTGAGATATTTAAAGCAAAAATGTTTAATGGCTGCATTTATATGTCACACATGGCACAAAAACAATGATTAAACAATGGCTAAACCAGGCATGAATGATGCCCTCCCCGTGTCCTTTTTCTCTCCTTCCTAACCTTCTATCACAGTCTCACACAAACCAAGAATTATGAGAACATTGAGCAGTTTGAGCGGTCTAAAAAAATGTATTAGCCGTGAATAAGTTGTAAATTTAGATATAATACATCAGCTCCCTCACATTATTTCTGATAGATTCTAGTTCTTGATAAATAAACAAAGTTTCAACCAATCAGAGAGCTCCTGTCCTGTCAAAGTCTATTTTTTTCTCAGATGACTTCTGTTATGCTGTACTATTGACTGTGTAACTATATTTGCTCAAATACAAAGTAAAAATGGCATGAACTTCAGCTTTAAAGTAAGACTAAACAATGTCTAAATCAGTTCATCATTAAATCTTGACTAGAACTTAACTAGTCAAGAAACTAGTCTGAACTGTGCCAAAATCAGGATTAAACTGTCTTAAAAAATAGAGTTGCCCTAAATTACATTGAATCAAGACTCAACCACTAGCCTTGACTACTCCTGCTAGTCTCACTTCTGGAGTTATATACAGTAGTCTAATTTACTCTTGTCTGTCAAATAGAATAGCTCACGTGCCTGATAACCCTTGCCCCTGGTGTTTGATTTAAGAAAACGATTCTCCAGACTCTGCCGTTCAAATCCAGCTGCACAGTGAACACTCATTACAGCTCTTCGAGAAGGCATGCCTTAATCCAATCCTCCGGCTGTACCTGCTGTCACTGGCGTTCACTGGTAATCTCAAGATCCAGAGAAGTCCCAGTGTGCCGCTAACAATTCAACCTGATTACTGCCAGCTAACAAACAATATGGTGGTTCTGTCAACAGCTGGAGGGAGTGGGACAGCACCATTTTCTGCACTAAATACTCCCTCGGTTTCCAAGAACTAGGGTTTTACACCAAGTACCATCTCTCAATGTTTACTCAAAGTTAACTAGGTTAAAGAACTATCCAAGATTCTGGTTCAAGATATGGAGATGCAGCTGCCCACTGCTCCCTACAGGCAGCCCTAGCGTCATTGAAGGATGGGTCAAATGCTGAGGACAAATTTCCCTACGGGGGGCAATAAAGTGTAACCATAACCTTAAATTAAGGAAGCCATAAAGCAAGACAACTACATTACTAAAACAAGTACTAAACCATGACTAGAACTGGCTTAAACAAAGGACTATAGGTTTTTAGACCAAAACTCAACTGAATACAAAACTATTCTGAGCCTAAACAAGCCTGCAATGCCTCTTTTTGTTCTTAAAATATTTGAAATTGCCCAAAAAATAGCCCCCAAGACCACCAGTTTGAGAACCACTGTACTAGTATAAAAACAATTACTGTGTTTTTATTGTCTGTCTGCAAAGAGTTTATGGATTAGATCTTGTGGCTGGCTGACTATGATCACTCTGTTGGGTGTGCATGTTCTCCCTGTGCTACTGTGGGTTTTCCCAGACTTTCTCTTCCCATTGACATTTTTTTTCCTTTTGTTTCCCTAGTTTAATCATGTTGAACATGTTCAAGTGATGCCATCAAGTGATTTGTTGAATGCTCTGATGTTTCTATCTGGAAACATAAGAGCAGGCTTATTACCTTACACAACTCTTAACCAGAGTTTCCTGCCATTTTCAACATTACATTTGAGAAACAAGTGGATAAACTGTCAAGGGAACACAGACACATAAAAACATTCTCAGCAGTGGTCTAAAATAATATGTATGCGAAGGTGGGCAGTGTTGTTGCTAAGGAGACGTTAGGCTGGCACAATGTAAACGTCGCTGTCATGATTATGCCACATTACAAGTGCCTGCGCCTCCGCTTGTCAGGTTTATCAGGGAGCAGCTGCCTGGCCACGACACTGGATCAAATGGAGAAGAGCCCTCAATGCAGCAGTTGATAAACACGGCAGTGTAAGACACTAACTCACTCAGGCTGAAGCATTTGTCAAGACTGTAGAATATTGGATAAAAGATAATGTAATTACTATGTCGGAGATCACAGTGGGAAAGTAGTAGTACGTTCACCTAAGCAAGAAGGTCCCAATTTTATTTCCTAGACAGGGCGGCGGGGGCCTTTCTGTGTAGAGTTTACATGTTCTCCCCGTGGGTGTGTTTTCTCCATCCTAAAACATTTACAATAGGCTAATCCTTCAGGTACATCCTGGTACCTGGTTGGCCTGGCTCAAATGCCAAATTTCCCTACAATAATGTCTACCTTAACAATAGCAATATGAGGTAATGTGGGTTGCTAGTAAGGTTGGTGGTTTGACCCCCATACCCTATACTGTTGATGTGTCATTGAATTTCAATTCAATTTTATTTATCTAGCCCTATATCATGACAAAGCTTTCTCAGAGGTCTTCACAAAAAGATAATAAACAAAGTTATTAGACAATCAATAAACACACGAACAAAAGGACTGTCCCAGGATATCCCCTGTTCTTAGACCCTCCATCGCGGCAAGGAAAAACAAAAAACAAAACATTTATGGGAAAAAGAGAAACCTTAGGGAGAACCACATGATAGAGGGATCCACTTCCAGGACAGACAGGCTATAGATGTGTCCAGGACTGATGGATGAGGTCCTTGTGCTGAGAGAGCTCAATATGTGTGTGGATGCAGCAGGTTTAGGGGTAAATCCAAGTGAATGAGGAGATGCAGCAGGTTTGGTTGGGGGTGGGGGGATCCAGATGAGAACACAAACACAGAGGCGGTCAGCTATCCACTGGACATCTAACAGCGAGCCAGGCATCTGAAACAAGAGTCAATAGTCAAGTGAACTGTGTAGAATGAAGAGAAACATAAAAAGCCACAGGAAAGTGCTCTGTGCCCCATACTTCCCCCAGCATCTAGCTCCTAATACAGCGTAGCTCATCTATCCCTGAAGAAGAACTCTGAGATCCACCCTGTTCTTTAGTTGTCCTGCACATAAGCTTTCTCATAAAGGAAGGTTTTGAGTCGAGCCTTGAATGTGGAGACTGTGTCTGCCTCTCTAACATGAGCTGAAAGTTGATTCCATAAAACAGGAGCTTGGAAACTAAAGGCTCTTCCTCCAACAGTACTTTTAGAAATCCTTGAGATAGGATGGGGCCTTTCCACTCAAGGCCTTGTAAGTTAGAAGAAGGATTTTAAACTTGACTCTAAATTCAACTGAATCCAGTGAAGAGATGCATTATTGGGGCGGACAATTCACCCATCTGCGTATGAACACTCTCTCCAGGCTCTATTTACAAATTGTGCAGTAATAATTCACAAGAAAAATCTTTCATTGTCTCAGTTTATTTAAAGTTGTTTGAAATGAAGCAAGCCAGAATGTATGAGAATAATGAGCAGCAGTCTGGAGTTGGCTTTTTTTTTATTTATTAATTTTTATTATTTTTTTTATAGATTTTAGTTCTTAATAAAAAACATATTTTCAACCAATCAGAGCACTCCTGTCCTGTGGAAGCATGTGATTGGTTGAAGTGTCCCTGCTCTGTAAAACAAAAATATATGTCCACCGAGGGTCTCAGAGTGTAATTTTTTCAAAGTAAAAATATCGTACTGCAGCTTTAAGTAGGTCAGTCCAACTACAAATGGTGTTCATTCAACTCCCATGGACAATTCAATCACCTTGATACAATTTAGAAGTATTTTTTGCATTAACCCAATAAAAAAAAACATCATGTCAACAACACGTTTTCAGTGCGATAGTGTAATTGTGGTGGCGTGTCTAGTCAGGTTACATGGCAAAAGCATGTACTTTTTACCCAGAGACTTCATCAGTTTGACTTTGACTTGTTTTAAGTGGATAAAAATGTTGTAAGATGTTCTTTGCTATGTCGCCAGTTCCCCATAACCACACACGGTCTCCTAAACATGAAAAAAGTTTAAAAGTTAATAGAAGAATGACGATTTTAAAATGTTTTATTTAAAGTCATTGGGGAACAGTAACTTGTATTCTCCTTGTAGTGGCGGGAGGCAGTCTTTAGGAATAATCTGTGTATGACGTATGGGTGTCCACCATGAGGATGCATCATATTCCATTCCTAGTTTTCATTAATAATATAGACAAAAAGACAAGACAGAAGTGGGCCGACGCTGAAGACTTCCCCGGGATTACGTGGGACAGAGAGCCGCAAAATGACACAGCAGTGGCTTTGTGACAGCAGGTGAGGGGGGTGGGTTTGGTGGGGGCTGGCGGCTTTTTAAACTTTAAAACCCCCTCAGTGGAGAACCTGTCCAAATGGGCCCCTTACCGATGTGGGACGTCCCAAAGCCTACGAGTAGCATCCAAAGCAGAAAAAGCATGGAAATGTTTAATTCAGCAAGCCTCCATTTGAGCGTTCCCCCACACATATACACACATATAAGTGTAGGGAGGAGGGAAGGGGGGGAGCAGTGACAGAGCAGACAACATACCCCATCTCCCAACGCAACATTCCTATAATGGAAGTATAACATCCCGAAGTCATCCTGCTCCTCTCTTGGGTGCAAGATTGGTGCTCCTACGCAATCTGTGCCCCCTCCCCCCAAACATACAACCTCTGCTCCTGTGGATTTGTCCTGGCTGTACCAATTCCACATATTTACACATCCAGGAGCAAAGTCAGCAAAAATATGGCGTACATGTCCACTTTTATTCCACGGGCCAAAAGGAGATTACGGGTTAGTTCCTCTGCCTTTGGGTTGCAGGTTCAAATCTACTATGGGCCTCCAAAAAAGAAAGACGAGTCAGTGCACTGGGGCCCATGAGGATTATACTGGCCCATGTCTATCCCAGGTCAGAACTGGATTTGATTTTACATAATAAAAAGGAAATAAAAGTTATTATAATAAAAATATACAAAATAGAATAGTACCTGTTTTGTGCTACTTTTATAACTACTCTCTCAGTTTTTAGTGCATCTGTTAGTTGACTGTATTGATTCACTGCATTAAAAACCAGTGCATGGGCCTAAAAGTGCCCTGGGGGACCTTCTTGCTGAATTATGCCACTGCTGGTCTGCTGGTTTATCCTGAAGCAGTTTATCCTGAAACGCAGCCTGCAGGTGAATTCTGGCTATTCGGTATATTGTCATGTGTTTTATGAAATTGCACTGTACCCTTTCAAATAAATTAGACACATGTAATCTAAGCCCAAATAAAACAAAGTAGCCCATATGCATTCATTCATCTTATTCTGCTTATTCCCATCAGTTCCCGCATGTGGCAGAAGTCTATCCCAGCAACAATAGGCTACTTAGGTATAAGGCTGGACAATGGGCACACAAATCCCTTTCCATTCATTATATTCTCCTAACTCATGCATGCCTTTGGATGATGGAAGGACACTAACCACTCTGCCACTGTCTACCTCCATAAACTGCTGTGTGTAATGTCACAATTCTACAGCGGCCTGTAGCTAAAGCTCAGAGTGTGGAGACATTGACAGGTGGATAGATTACACTCACTGACTGACTGTTAGTGTGACTAATGGAATTAAAGGTCCACAAATAGCCCTTATTAGACTCAGGGACACTGTATTGATCAAGAGTCGACTGTGGTAACCCTTAAGATTAGCAGCTGCTTTGAAGGCTCTGTCTAAAGAAATATTTCACTTTAGCTATTTATAACTGTGTATATTGGGGCTAGACCAGGGCTAAACCAGGGCTACCTTAGGAATAAACCAGTTTTGATTGAAAGACAAAATCGGGGATAAACACCAGGCTATGAATAAACCAGGTTCATTTTAACCAACACTTCTGAGTGCTTCGAGAAAGAGATGGCAAACCACCAATTGTATTCATGCAACAATTTCAGAACCACTTTCTTTCTTTGGGCTGTCCACAATCTCTCTCTGAGGAGTCTGCACACGGTGGGTACTCTACAGCTTTCTCCAAAAACATTAACATGTTGTGTCAGTGGCAACCCTGACCACTGTAACCTGCCTAAGGTCCATAGTTTCCAGGGTAGACGCAAGTCACCTGGGACCCTAACAGAAATAACCTCTTGGGCAGTAGTTCTCAAAATGCAATATGGGTAGCGCTTGTCGTACATTGCCTGTTTATTGATCTTTTGCAGTTCAAGTCTATGGCAGGGGGGCATGAATTTGACCTGGTCTAGACTTGACTCATGTTGGTGTTTATAGGACTACTTGGTTTGAAGTTAGTTGGTATAAGGAAAGAGTATGCTGAGTTAGATGCACTAACTATAATTTGTGTGACCTGAACACCCGAAAGACCTTTTATGAAGTTGAGATTGTTTCTTTTCTGCAAGTACTCCTCTTCTATCATTCTCACATCTCTCATAATTCTAACACATCCATTAGCAGCTTCACTAATAGGCTCTACAACTGCAAGACCATTGTATTCCTGGCACATACATTTCACACATGCAAAGCTCCCATGTAGAACTGGGCTCTTATTTGCACACCAAAAGACATGGTACAAGGCTGTTGGTGGTAAACATCTGCAAGTGCTGTGTTTATTGGGGCCAGGGGTCTTGTTGATGTGAATGTGTTTGGTCTAACTGGGACTGCAAAAACATAACAGAGGGTTAATATCATGAGGCAACTGGCAAATTACCCCAGACGGCATTCTTTTATCTATTATGTATTTTATTAAAGCAAAAACAGGGCATTATCAAGGTTCTCAAATCATTTAAAATGCACATGTCCTTGGCTTTTGATTGTATTATTTATCCAACCCATAGTCACACTCGGGTGGTTTTGAGTGAGATTATAACCGACAACCTCCCATTTTTCAATGACTGTTTTATCAGCTACCACTACCACTCCAGTGTAGCTCTATTGGTAGTAAATGCTTTACATTTGAGTTCATTTTTCATTCACCTCACAGTCAAATATTGGTTGTGATAACCTACCTCTAGAGCAGTGTTTCTCAAACCTTTTTAAATCAAAATCCCTGAGACATAGAGACGCAAAAGGGTGGGCTTGTTTGGTGTGAGACAAAAGGCTACAGTCTCAATTAAGATTTGCCAAGCCAACTTATCTGTGCTCATTATTTCTTAGAGAGTCCTATGGTGAGTTGAGAGACAGATCAGATTTCTTTCTGACATCTTCCCACGGACCACTTAGGGGCTGTTGCGGACCACTGTTTGAGCCAAAGCTGCCCTGTGCTGGACTGAAAGAGACGTGCTAGACATACCTTGTACAGTCTCCCTGACCGCCACTAAAAACACCAGCACAATCACACAAACACATTCATACTTAGGCAAGGTTTGAGATGCGTCTTGGCCAAGGATACAACAACTAGGGGTTAAACTGCCAACCTTGTTGATAGTGGGCAACCTGTTCAACCTACTGCCACTTTATCAACATCCATTTTCACGTTCTTGTTTTAACATCATTTTGAGGACTTTCCACAACCTTATCATAGAATAGCAGTTACCTGACTGGTCAGGTGGTTTGTTGAACTAAATTGCATGGAGGGCAGAAACTTAAGATGGGCCAGAGTCTACTGGATGTCCCTACAGCTGTATTACTTGTCTGAACACCTGCAAGGCCAGATTGAATGGTGGCTTTTTTAGAGGCGATGTTAAGGCGGAAAAATAAGGAGCCTGGTTTAATGTGGTTACTATGGCAACTAAACCAGACTACAGTATTTGGTAGAGGGGTGACGTTCGCGTGGCACATTTTCTTCCCCTGCCTGCGAGCGGTGACGAAGAGGATTGAAATGTGAGAGATGGTGAGTTCACTTGCCTCACAGTAAAACTACACAAGAGTGCTACAACACCCATAGATATCAGCAATGAGGAACACATAGAGTTGCTAATTTCATAGAACACACAAAAGTTTCTCAGTTAAATAGCTGGTAAATCCAAATATGGCTGTAGCATAGTATGGCAAATTTTGAGTCTACAGTTTTATGTTCTTTGTTTTACATAGTATTTAGTTTTGCTCCATTGTAGGGCTGCAACTAACGATTATTTTGCAAAACGATTAATCTGTCAACTATTTTTCCGATTAATTGTTGGATAGCGAAAGATGCATACATAAGTGATTATTACTAAAATTGATCCAGGTGAAGCTAAAACTCTTCCACCTGGGGACTTTTGGATAGAGCAAAGGGTTTTATTTTTTATCTGAAATGCAAAATTGATATATCTATTTGTACAGTTTTGGCTAAATTACTGCTCTGCGTGGGTTGTAAAACCCTTTTCTCTCAGCAAATGACATTTTTTAAGAGTCAGTATACTCATCTTAATAATTATCAATTGCTAAATTAGTTGACGATTAATTCAATATCACGATTAAATCCAATTAATTGTTTCTCCAATGCTACCCTAACAGTAATCAAGTGCAGGTCATTATGTTGTTGTCATGTACTCAATGTAGATATCATACAATGTGCTGTCTAACAATTAAGTTCCTTCCTAATAATGGAATGTGTTCTGATATCCTTTCAGGATCAGCAAGTAAATTATATGACTTTCTGTGTCATGCATTTCAAGTGGTTTTGACTTGTAAGCCAAGATGGTTTATGAGACTATATATATATATATATATATATATATA
>JAVQKC010023736.1:0-21059 GCA_036025475.1 Philypnodon macrostomus | reverse complement strand
TCTCTCTCACAGTGGACATGCACCTACGATGAAAATTTCGGACCCCTTCATGACTTCTAAGTGGGAGAAATAGCAAAATAGCAAGGTGTTCAAATACTTGTTTTCTTCACTGTATGTGTCTTACCCAGCTGACAGCCCACGTTCCAGTAGAATTGAGGGTTGAAGTTTGACGAGTCGATCCGATAGGCCGATGGATAAATCCTGGAAAGCTGTTTCTGGTTAAAAGTCAAAAACTGTTCTGCTTTGTGATTGACTAAGGACTGAGCTCTGGTCTCACTGAAGGAGAGGACATCACCTGGTGTACCTGAAGAGAAACATCACTTAGACAGTTGACACTAAGATATATATTCAAATGTATAGAGAGTGCATTTATCAAACCTTCATTCAGACACTCCTGGGACGCTACAGAGTTAGTAAACACCACCAGGTTGGACAGGTCTCTGCTCAGTTTCATTGTCTTTCTCTTCCTTCCACACCTAAATCCAGGAGGCAGTGCAAAGAGATCAGGTTAACTGTAATATAAACTGTATGTAAAGTAAGCTAGATGTAGACACACTTATATCCCTTAAGTATTTACAGCAGCAGCAGGCGAGAAGGGTCTGCCCACCAACAAGACAGCTCGCAAGCCACAGGAAAGATCATCAAAGGCACAAAGCTTTACGGGCTCCAGTTTCAATGCAGATACAGTCACATACAGTCACCCTCATGTATAGTAAACATATACAGACATACACTTATGCAGAGAGCAGTGAGCTGCATAGGGCTGATCCTACGCACATGCATATATGAATATAGAACCAGGGACACAAGAAAATATGGAAATACTAATAAAAACTGAGTGACTGGTGATTGTAAAATATATCCACAAACATGCTGCAAAGGAATGTGCAGAAAAGCAAGCAACTGTAGAAATGTGAAAGAAACGTGGTAATTTCCAGCACATGCAGTTGTTTTCTTTGTTTCAGCTTCAGCTCAGCATCATAAGATTGAAGAGCACATTGATCTCCTGCAGAGTAGTTATATTCAGTATTTATATTAAATTTATAACATTTTAATATATTACATTTTGTATTAATTTGAGGGTAGTATTACTTTTATCTCTATTGCATTAATTAAAAAAATAAAGCCTAACAAATTTCAAATGGAGAGCATAGTCTATTTCAGACATCAGTTGTGGCCCTATACAAGGTCTGATAAGGCCCTCAGTGCTACCAAGAAACATATTGTTCCCTCCAGCATGGTTAAAAATGACATGCCACAATATTTAATCTGACACTCCAGTCCAGTTTGTGATACATGGGTTCTGTATTTGCATGATGAGACAGTTCAATTTTCCCTGTTCAATTTCAGAACCTTGTAAGTAAATCTACCCTCTAAATACAAAGTAATTTCACATCACACAAATTAGTATATTATTCAGTGTGTAGATATCTAAAAGTAGTTTGTATGACTTTTTTGCATGGCTTGATTATGTAATACTAGAGGCAGTTGGCAGCGGTCAAACAGCATTCAACGTCAGGTCTGTCAGTTGTGATGAAGGGGTCAAAGGTCACCTGTTGAACTGTCCTCCACCATCCCTCCCAGACTTCTCTTGACACTCGTCCTCTTTCTCCACGCTGTGGCAGGCCAGCCGGGATTTGGAGTGCCTCTGGACAGAATACACAACAAATTATGTTAACAAGCAAACAGGGATTAGTAATCTGTGTTACCAGCACTATGGACTTTCATGCAATTAGCCATATTTTTTTATACATCTGTCATCACCAGGAAATTAAGAAAAAAATCTATTTTTTTATGTAATGTGTCCATAGATGGCACTGCCCACACACCAAGAGAGCTCACTGGTGAACAGGGCTGTTGCTGGAGGCACATAATAATATAAACATTGTGTTTTTGGGTGGTATGTATGTTTAGTATTGTATAGTAGCAGCTTTGTGTAAGAGGTGAGTGTTCAAGGTATAGCCCATGTAATTAGTATGATTGCAGAGTAGTGTATTTTTCTATATTTCTGCAGATGAAGCTCTGTTTCTGAGATGGAAAAGAAGATCTGAGAGAAGAATGCAGGCTGCAATAATTACATGGTTTAGGCACTACGCCAGCAGATTACATGCACCCATGAATACACACATATACACACGTGGGTGGAGGAAAAACATGCAAAGAGGGAGAAATACAAATGAAGAGAAGATGGTGGATGGATAAACACAAGGTAGATGTTACTGTATGAATATAGGGTGTGTTATTGTTTTACATTAAGAACTGTTAAATTGCTGACTGTACATTCATTTTGCAAATTCCATTTTATATTACAGTGTTTTTGATTGTACCACATCTATGATACATCCAGTCTAAATCAATGAGAATGATGCCATATTTCTGTCAGGAATGAAATGAGTTGGCAGGATTGTTAAATGAATGAACATAAAAACGAGTAATAACTGGGAAGGTTTGAGTGACATAAATGTTTTAAGAGATTTGAAGATGGTGTCCCAATGATGGGCTCAGAGGGAGTTTCACATTGTCCACATCTGCATGTGTAAGTCTCAGATATGCCTGACGCTCCCGCTCACTGCACTGATCTGACGACTGGCATTGTGAGATAAGCATGGCTGTTTTAATTATGATCCTGCTACACGCTGTTACCAGGATTAGATGTCTTGTATTTAGCACCACCTTAATTTTAACGGCAACCATTATTTAAGCTTTGTTTACATTCCAGGGAAAAGATGTCCGGGTTTGTTTGTTTTATTTGATTTAGATTTGGTTGTTTATTGTGTTTCTGGAATTATCTGAAGATGAGATAGTGAGATTTGTCTGTCTAATACAAATCTGAGCCACTTTATGTGTCAGTGTATACACTTGACCACTTTATTAGACAGGGCTATTTACATGCTTTTGAGCTCAAATAAAAACCACAATGCGACAAGCCAATAGTTTTAACCATGCACATATGAGACATGACAGCCCGCCAAACCAAGCATTATAGTGATAAAAGGAAGTGATTTATGTGAGTTTAGAAAGTGGGGCTCTACTGAGATGTCCACATAAAACCATGTCTACAGTTTACAGTGAATGGTCTGGAAAAGATTCTATATCCAGTGAGCAGCAGTTCTAGGTTCTAAGACCTAATAACGTGGCCAATCAGTGTATACTTAACACAAATTCCAACATGACATTCAAATGGACTTTACCTTCTGCTTGAGAGTTGTTATGAGAGATCTGCTCTGGGATTTCTTCAAAACCCCTTTTGATCCCTGGAGAAAGAAAGATACTTTTGTTTTATGCCTAAATATGCACTGACTTAGGTTTGTCAGCATCTGGGTGATTTGGTGTAAATAAACAGCATATTAAAGCTCATATAGTGACTCACAGGCCACCACACCCTTAAGCAGAACCATCAAAACTTCAGCAGTGTGTGAGAGAAATGGGAACACAAGCTGAAGATACAGTAGGAGAGGAGCATCTATGGAGACAGAATGAGGTAAAGGGAACCACCAAGAAAGCAACAAAGAGAATAGGAAACCCCAATGCACAAGTCTCATTGCTTTAAAGTGGCTGTCAGGAAGTATCTAAAAATAGACCACGAAGCAAGCAGGCCAATTAAATATTAAGTAACACTGCAGATTTTTGGTTTCTCATCTTGTGTTTTGACATGGTTTATGTGAATGTCACCAAGATGATCCCTGTTAAATGGGCTAAGGCTGTTTTATGATATATGCTTTCTCAGTTTTTCCAGTTCTCCCAAGCTATATAGTCCAGAACATCTACAGGAAGCCATCTCATACATGTATATCTCAACAGCATGCATAACCACATTACCATAGTCGTTATCTTAAATAAAATATATTCACCAAGCAGTGTTAGTGTTTAATGTTATTATACATTAATCTTCTTCTTTCTAGTCCTACCCCAGCAACTATGGGCCTTAGGCAGATTACAACCTAGACAATGGCCTGTTGATCGCAGGACTGACACACAGACACACAACAATTCACTCTCACATTCATTTAGTAGGGGCACTATCGATTCACCAATTACTATAGCACATGCATGTCTTTAGAAGGTGGCAGGAGGAGAATCGGAAAGAACCCAAGGTGATATTGGGAGAACACGCACTCACTTATAGAGACTCAGCCGACCTGAAGAAACCACAGCCTCCATACTGAGAGGACAGTGCATCCCTATATGTTACAACCATATTATATAATATGTTATATATTTTTTAGATTTACTATACTGAAAAGGTGTTGAGAAAAAACGACATCATAATAATTAATTTCTCCTGTCTGTGTTGGTGAGTGTGCATGCCCAGAGGCTGTACCTGCCGCAGGTTCTTCTGTAAGCCCTGGTGAGTCGCCCGCAGCAAAGCCCTGATGCTGAAGCTGTCTGAGTCCTCCTTGTCGCCGATCCGAGACTCTTTGAGCAGAGAGTCTAGTTTCTTCCTAATGTGGGACTCCACCTGGTGATGACCATTGCCCTGTGAGAAAAAATCTGTGTGAATTGGGCTTAGACTTAATGAAGTAATTAAAACAAGCTGGATGGACCTATTCACAGACGAGAGATTATGGAGCAGTTCAGTCCTGAGGGTGCCTGAGTGGTTAAAACATAAAAAATAGGTCACATAAGCGAAGATGAGTTTAACAAACTTATAATATTACATTAATTGCGGCTTTCCATGAAAAAAAGGCACTTGAGCAGATGGTGGCATTAAAAACTCCTGGAGTGAGGGAGAGTTGGTGCCAGAGGAAACTGGATCATAAAGAATCTAATTTACTAAAATTGTCCAAAACTTAAGTTGATTTTTGGAACAATTTGGAGCCATATTAAAGCATCCTTCAACTTTAAGACAGAAACTATTTAGTCTTTGAAAATGAGCTAATGAGATACCTAAAATGTAATGTTGGCAAATAATCTGCAGCATTTGATCACAAACATAAAGACAACATAAAAACAATGTTATGTTAAAAGTTGTAAAGTTGCAAAGAATTAATTTAATTTAATTAAGGTTAGTTAATGGAAAAGAATAGGATGCAATTATGGAAGAATGTCCACACTAACAGAAACATTTCTTGTTACAATCAAGGTCTGCAGATTACCTTCCATGAATGCATTAAACAGGTGCACAACACCTTGAAGCTGATGGGCCATAGCAGCAGAAGAAAACAGTAAGGCCTCTTTATTAGGTACATAGCCTAATAAAGAGGCCATTGAGGAATACAGTTGTTACCCATTCATTGTGCAATGCTGGCTTGGCCTCTAAGTATTTCTTATGATGATTATGCTTTTTCATATGAAATGTTATCATCTATGCCCACATATCACAGTTGGATCAATCAGTTCTTTGCCCATGTGTGCTGCTGTGAAACCTTGTGCACACCAGAGCTGAAGCTGGATTGGATTCAATAGCAATATCAACCTCCACGGAGTCCTGCCATCAGGCCGTTTAAATGGCACTGATTAGCCAAAACAGCAGTCTCACGCCTTGAACTAAGTATTGGAGAATGATGCCATATTCAGTGAACCATCTGGAAGTGAACTACATTCTCTCCAGCAAAGAAAAGACATCCAGAGAGGTTTGTAAATGATCAAATTGTTATCTCTGTTTCTTATCATTATGGCATTAATTTAATTTTACCTTTCTCTGAATGTTGCAGCACTATGTTACTGTCCTGATGGGCCAAACTGTTTTCAACTGCAAGGTGACCTATTGCGCATTTTGTGAGCATTCTACCATGTTATAAGGTTGTTTCATAATCAAAAATGATTCACAGAGTTATATTTTGTTTCACTCACACATGTCTGAGTAACCCTGTATGCTGAGGCACCGATCTTCCTTAGTTTTTTCTTCTTCTTCTAGATAGAAGAAGAAATCCAACTCTGCTACTTTTCATTGCTTGATTTGACTCTAATGGTAAAGTGGGTTTTACCAGGAGGGGGAAAGTGGGCCTTGAAGGAACATGCACCCAATGTGATAGAAAGCAACAGCCCTAAACAGACATTCTTAATAAATAATACATTTCTAGAACAAAAATAATGTGAAATTCTACTATAGAGACACTACTTATGTGGCTCCTTTCATTTTTTGAGGTTAGTGAGTAACAAACGGGCTTGTTCTCTCACATTTGTGCTCTTGAGCTTGAAGTCGTCCTCGATTTCATCAGCGCTGTCATCGTCCGACACCTCGCCCTCTTCCGCGTCTGCAGACAAATAGGCTGGCAGTCTCTTCCCCTGTTAGACAGAGCACAGAGAGACACCGTGAGGAAATACAAGGGTCGATCATCACAAATCTAATGTTGTTTTACACCCACAAAAGATTTACATAGAAGCACTTTGGCGGAACAGAAACCTCCCTTGAAGGTCTCTGTGGGGCAAATTTGATTTATTTTTCTGGACCCAAACAGACATTTCAGGGACTCCTTCGCTAAGCTCCTGTGTGGGTTGGTGGAGATATTCTTAGCAGGTCTCTCCAAAAATCATTGAGCAAAACCAGCCTCAGTCAGCAAGCCTTCTGTTTGCGAGAAAGCCTTATGCTCTTTTTTCATATTGTCTTGTGACTCTTTGGTCTCTGGCACCACTGGGGGATGGAGAGAGGTCAAAGGGTTCTCAAATGGAGGGCAGGGGGAGGGAAATGGCACAAGAAAAGTGTTAGAAGAGCAAAAGGCTTTATAGAAAATCAATAGCACTCTTACTTTTGAGAATAGGCAGATCGACGGACAGCTTTCATCAGATTACACTAGTCTTACGTATTGTGTTCTTGCACATACTGTAATTGTAATCTCCTGCCATCTGTCTCTATTTTATTGTTGAAGGAAAAATATATCTGCTAAGGCTGGATGCAAAACTACTGTGTACTTTGAGATGCTATAATAAAAAAGATGATGTCATAACGCCACCATGTTTTATTGACTTTTTTCATTGACTGACTGGAAGTAGATTTATGAGAGGGAATATGAAATGTCAAGAACACAGCACACAATTCAATCACTGTATTCGTAAAACCATTTTGAATACAAAAGTATATATCTTGCGTTTATAATTATGTAATGAGTACATTCAAATCCAGCAGTTGTTCTAGGGCTTATCAGTTACATGCATTATACAGTACAATGTAACCACAGGAGGCACACAACATATATATTGTATAGATATAAAAGTTATCTATTATACATTTCATTCATAATTGATAGTGAGTCCAGGCTTGTCCACTTTTTATCTTTATAATGTAATGCGTTGGAGTTAGCTTTGTCTTTTTCTTCCTCCCTCTTACCATTGCTGTTTATGGAAAATAATTTGCACCATCCTCAGTGCAGCAATGATTATAATGTCAAAATAAGTACAAAGATAATGAGCACTTCTGTCTTTTGACACGCATAAGTGGAGGGCGTGTGTGCAAAATGGCTTATTTGAGAGTGTTTTCTAATTAGGCATATTCATATAAAAATGTATGGATTGAAACAAAAGACATACATTTTTTCTTACAAGCAGATGACTTACTTTGATGAGGATCTTGCCCAGAAGGCTTTGGGGACTCGGTAAGGTTTTGGAGTCTCCGGTGAGTACATTTCCAACGTCTAGTTTATCTCCAAAGATTTCTCGCAAATACTGAGAGATCTTCTTCTGCTGTTGGATGTTGCAGTGGTTCTCTATGGACAGGATTACTGGGAACCTGGCAAATAAAGGTGTCATAGAAGTGTTAAAACAATTAACATTAGTGTTTGTCAAGATGTATCATCTAATCCAATGTTCACAAAACCTTAAAGCTGCACTGCCTGATTTTTTGAAACTGTGCAAAAAATGTCTAAGATTGAATGATGTACTCCCATCTTTTCCCCTCAACCTCTGACGCTCTTTCCAGATCCCATCAGCGCCTTTATATTATCCCTGAAAGATTCAAATTCTGGATAGATACATCAACCAATTAGTGTGGTCCTTTCCCATGGAAGCGTATGATTGGTTAAACAGTTGGGTCCTTTGCTCTAAAACAAAAATCCTTATAATACAGTCTACAGAGAGTTTCAAAGTAAAAAATGTTCTCAGATGACTTCTGTAATGATATACTATTGACTGAGTAATTTAATCAATTACAAAAGCAAAAAATAAGCAGTGCAGCTTTAACTAATGCTGCGTTCCAGTTGTCAAAAGTCCGGAGGTCGGAGCTCGGAGTGACAGAATCTCAGAGTTGATGCGTTCCCATTGTTAACTCAGAAATAAACAAATCCATTACGTTAACAGTTTCATTTAGCAGTTAGCAGGATTAGCAACAACAGGGATTTTAGCATATTTTGTATCTGCAGATGCTAAAATACACCCCAGCAGCATGCTAACGGGTACCGGGTTGACAGAAGTTCATATGAAATAAAAAATATATATATTATACAAGTTATACTTTTGATTTTGGATTTCTGCCCTGAGTTTCTAAGTAGGAATTCCCACATCAAGGGCCATTCCAGTTGATTTGTATAACTCGGAACTCGGAAATACTGACCTCCGAGTACAACTGGAACGCACCATAATACCTTGTTAATTGCAGTACTGTTAGTGTAGTAAATGTATATTTTGATTATGATATTGATGGTAATCATATTAATGGGCAAGTCACCCAACTGAGAGCATTATTCATTCACTCTACATAAAATTTGAAAAACTTGTTGAACTACTGGTTGGTACAATATAGGGTCGCCGGTTCAAGTCCCCTGCCCGAGCGCATACTCTTGATGTGTTCCTGGGAAAGACACTTAACCCACATAGCCTATGAATGAATGTGTTTGTGTGATTGGTGTTTGGTGGTGGTTGGAGGGTGTTTGTGGTGTGAGTAAATAATGTACAGTACTCAAAATGTCACACTTTGAGAAAACCGTGTGGCATTGAAAAAAGCAATATAAATCCATTATTATTATTATTATTATTAAGAAATAGTGCCACAAATACAAACCTGCTTGTACCAGTAATACATGCTGTGTGTTTGCATGTGCGTCCAGGCTAGCGTCTGTGGTCGCATAGAGAAAAGGTGAAATGACTGGTGGCCACATTGAAACACAGTGAAGCCCGGCTCAAATGTCAGGTTTGTCAGCTCTGCCTCGGGGGACACAGCTTCTGATCCATACAGAGCCACACACTTTCACAAAACTCTAGGCCTTTTCTTTTGTCACGTCCAAAATCAGACACTATCTAAGGTACCAAGGGTCTTTTGTTGAGAGGAAAGTGTGCCCGCTCAGTGATCTGTGAGATGTGAGTCTATTCACTACACCCATAGGGCATAGGCAATTATTCACATTACCAGGTGGCACTGGTGATAAAATATGAAGCAGAAGTGAGGTACTAATATGTTTTTCAAGACAAATTAATCTTGACGTGCGCACAAGAGAATACACAGGAAGCTCTTAATTAGTGGGCTGAAATTTACTGAAAGACGGCGAATGTATTTATTAGAACTGTCAGGGAGAAAACTAGTAAAAAAACAAAACAACAAACAAAAAACAATTTTGTTTTTCTGAATCCAAATAGTATGTGCCACCCCAATTCCAAAATGTAATAATTCACATATCTTGATCTTAACCACTGAGTCTGTTTTTATGTATTACCCAAAAAACTCAAGCTCCCAGTACATCCAATACTAATCGTAGAGACTGGTCATCTTATGTCCAGTAATCTTAGCCAACCAACTATTTCCAAATTTATCTTCTAAAAAAAAAAAATACTGTATGTTGATTAGTTCTATTGTGGATAAAATGTACTTACTTATACCATTTTATAGATTTATTGGCATTCTTTTACTAACTTTATAGTTTGCATGTAATAAAAATAGCTAAATTTCAAGATATGCTGGTAGTTTGCCACCACAAGCCGAGCACATAGTCTTCACATTTATGGCAGTATCTGATGGCTGATTAACAGAGGCGCTGCCTGGTGAAAGAAGTGATGAATGCTAAATTAAGCCAATGTGGCAGTATGTAATACTTTGTTTGGGTACTGTTGGCCTCAGCAGAGACAAACAGGGGCCTCTTGGGGAAACACAGGAAGCAGATGGCTCGGTAATAGGTGCTAATTACAGCCAGGATTCTCCGTGTTAAATGTTGGTACTGTATTATTTATTCGAGATTTTACAGGTTGAACTGACCATAAACAACTATAGACAAGAGCCCAGAATTGTCTTTTAAACCATATATTGTAATTTACAATTACTTTTTGGGCAGCAGTGGCTCTGGAGGTATAGAGCAAGGTCATGGTCTAAAAGTCTGTGGTTCAAATCCTGTTCCAATTTATCCTTGGGCAGGTCACTTTACCTAGTTTGCCTGTGAATGTAATAGTGTAACCCATGTGTTATAGATGGCCATATTTCAAATGTAAATGGGCCAACATGTCATTTTGAGACCCAAATGGGAAGATATATATATATATTAATTGAGGGCCAAATGTGAACAGTATAGCACTGTGTGGACAGTATAGCAATGTGCGGCTGTCACGTCTCCATCAAAATGATATCACAATACTAAGTTATTCTAAGCTTTGATACTGGTATAAGACCATTTTTCACTTACTGGTTATTCACAAAGGCGTGCTTATTGATGGTCTCCAGTACAGACTTGAATGGGATCTTTGAAGTCAGAGTGTAGCCATGTTGGACCATTGGTTCTCCGTCAGGACCATCCCAGCAATCCACTGGAGGGAATAAACAAATCTCCTTATTCAATGTAATGTTGTTGTTTTTATTTACGATATCTAAATAATTTTGTCCGTACCTTCCACACAGCGACATCCAGACTGTAAAACCCAGGCGTACATGTCGGTCTTTGAGTGGGACAGGAGCTGGTCTCCGGTCAGGTATGTGTTATGAGAGGAGGCTATGAAGTAATTAGACAGAGGCTGCTCCATGTCTTGATTCACATCATTGTGCAGAGGGTTGAAAATGTCACATTTCGGACTGCGCATGAAACTTGTGAATCCTGGAAAACACAACAACAGGGTATTAGAGCTGTCAAAAGAGTTATTTAGTGAAATAGATTAGTGTGACTATACCGGGTCCAAATTTATGTATTTTATTTATTTATTTATTTATTTATTTATTTATTTATTTATTTATTTATTTATTTATTTATTTATTTATATTCAGACCATACAATTTTTGCATTACATTTAGTTTTATGCTATATACGACTATTGCATGTGGGTTTTCATATATTGTTCAGCTGTAGTTCACACAATAGACAACTCTGGCTACTGGTGTGATTAGGAGCCATGGTGCAGCTGGGAAAATCTCACACAGATGCATTTTTAGGGGCAACAACATGATCACAAGGAGTGAGAGAGAAGAAAGCAGCTTTTTTATCCAGTGTGATAAGAGGATAAGAATACCAAGAGCAGAGGAAGTAATAAATCTGGAAACCAAAGCCAAAACCAAGAAAATTAAAAATAGTGAAATGAAATTGCAATTCTTTAGGTAAGATTGTAATAAGGAGCCTCTGTAAATGCATTTGCAGTTGACTGTCACTTGAGCGAAGTGTTTGAACACACGTTGTAGTGGCCTGCGGGGAAAGAACCAGGCACCGTGGTCTGATCAGCCAGACACACGCAGAGCTCACCCAAAAAGCCCAGCATTAGTCTTGCCTGAATCTCCCTCCTCTGTCGCACTCACTGTCACATTTACCAACACACACTGCCTACATTCCCTTCACAAGTAAATTCACTCTTAACTATGAATGATTTTGGATTTGGAAAATGGTTCGCGGATTGACTACATAGATTTTTTTTTTTCAATGTGTTACTGAAGACATTAACAGGAAGAAAATAATATAGGACTGTACCTTGTCATTTCATTGTATATTTTTTATAGTGTGATAGTCTATGTACAAAAGTAGTAGCAAAACAATGTATTGGGACTTTAGTGTAAACTCAAAATCAAGTTACCTTCAATCCCAAGGACTCCCCGTTGTTTGTTCTCAGCCGATTCTTCAAACTTCTCAATGATGTCTTCTGCATACTCCGGGGTCACATTGGTCATCTATAAAAAGAGAGACATCATTATTAGGGAGACATACCTGGCACCTAAACATGCAGGTGTGCAGCCTTTTGAGAGAATAATAAGTGCACGTTTAAAAATTCAACTTGACTTTTAAAAAAATGAAAAGCTGTAAAGGCGAGGAGAAGGGCCCCTCTGAGACAAAGTCATTTTGGGCATGAGAGATTATCTTGGAGCAGACTGGGCAGACAGTGTGACAAGTGACTAAGACATTGTGGGATAAGTGGCTGGAGAGTGGTTGGATATCAGAATGACACTTGCAATTAGGGTGGCATAACTGTCTTAAATAATAGAATACACGCTCAACCTTCTGCTCATTGTGCAGGAAGTTGGCCAGCTCCTCCGTGTTTAGGTGGTCCTTTCTGTCACTGTAGGCCATCATGAGCAGAAACAGGTCCCTTCTCATAGACATCATCTTGTAGAACACAGAGAACTCCTCGTACGTGAGCGTGCCCTGCTGGTCGTCTGTGTCAGCTTCCTGTGAGGACAATGAGAAGGATGACTGTGTGTGATAAATAATATGAACTGCTAAGACAAAAGAAGACGCTGTCCGTATAAAAGGCCTCTACTGGGAAATAACACAGTAATAAACAGTAGCATACACAAGTCAGCATTTTCACTCGTATTATCTTAAGGCATTATTATTATTGCCTGAGATTTACAATGGATTATACAATGCTTATTCATGTGTTTATTTTCTACCACTCATTCCCATAAAAGATTGCCAGAGACAAATCAGATTTACAAATGAGAAAACAATCTAATACAGTGGAGTCTGTCCTCCCTGTGTTACTGAGTGCTCTTTCAGGGTACACCAGCATCCTCCCATCTCATAATAGGTGCATGTATAAGGAGAACTGGTTGATCTAAATTGGCCAAAATATATGAATGTGAAAGTGAATGGTTCTCTTTCTAATGTATGTCTCCGTGTTAGCCCTGTGAATAACTGGCCATTGTCTACGGTGCACTTCATCTCAAGCCCATAGATACGTTTATCACAAACATAGGGCATACATCACCTGTCATCGGTGCCAGGTTAGTGCAGGTCTGTGTGAGCAACAGGGGGAGCAGATGTCCAGATGTGTCATATTTTCCGTCCACCTCTTGCTTTAGCCACAAATCCACAGCAACAAGCTCTAAGACCTATTTCTCTTTCCTTATCCCGTCCCTGATTCAACATTTGGCCAGAGGACACACACACCCAATGCTCATTCTACCCTGTCACCTTTCTTTATGATCCAAGAGCTCATTTTACCTGAATTTCACTGGGGTCTATTCGCATCCACACCAAATCTAATAATACCGGCTAATGTCTCCATCACACCGCAGTAATGAGCTGGCTGTGGGCACTGGGAATGCTGTAACACACAGGCGCCAGGGTAAATCACTACATTTGGGATGCACCTCATTCCCAGTCCAGGCACCAACAGAACTGATAGATGGTATTTTAAGCATCCGCACAAGCTGTCAGTCGCCAACCACAGAGAGATGCCCACAGACAAAAAAAGCATCTCCTCATAACATTAAAATGACTTATCACCACATTATACGGTTAGATTACTTCTTTAAAAGTTAACATCCATAAGATACATGATGTATATTTAAAGAAGCACCACTTTTTATTACTTTCCTCTGATCATTATATCATTATGGAATCACCTCCATCCACGTTCTAATGCCCGTCCACAGATCCTAAGTGTGAACCCAATAACTCAAAAACAAATTGGCGGATCAGTTTAAACTTTTACACACAGGTACATATAATAAAGACGCCGAACTGGATTGATTTTGGTACTTCTGATGAATATTAATTAAGCAATAAATTAATTAATGACCTAAAGCTGTGAACACAATAAATCAAAAAGTTTAAGAAAATGTTAAACTATATATTTTTTTAAATGCTTGGTCTCTACAGCAACATTTGAGTGTAACATCCAAAGTCTGATTTGATGTTGCTGTATAGGCCAGAGGAGGGACTACAGTAAAATCAGATTGTCACCTCCATGATAAAACTACTTCAAAACTTAATCAGCCAACAGTATCCAGCATGTGCAATACAATGAACTATAATACAATAGTTACCCCAAGAAAAAGTATTCACCCCTGTTCCATATATGATACACATACATCAGGTATGTTGTAGTACCATATCTGAAAAGCGGGCGTTCCAAAAAGCACTTCATGACAAGGATGGACTTTTCTGTATTAGCCCACAGGATTATGCTTATATATGACATAAACTATAATTATGTCATACAAAAAAACATTACTAGTTTAAGCATGTACCTGAAACATTTGCTTGACTTTCCTGCGTGGCAGATTGACATTGAGCTTGTGGAGGAGCTGGTAGACTTCATCAATAT
Organism: Philypnodon macrostomus; assembly: GCA_036025475.1. Taxonomy (NCBI): domain Eukaryota; kingdom Metazoa; phylum Chordata; class Actinopteri; order Gobiiformes; family Eleotridae; genus Philypnodon; species Philypnodon macrostomus. Next base: position 6,680 of record JAVQKC010023736.1, on the reverse strand, counting down.
TAAGAAGGCCATCTCCATTTTTATCTGCCTCCTCAAACGTTTGCTTCATCCACGTTACAAATACATTAAGGATAAAGGTTTGCAAAAAAATGTGACATCTGCAAATATTGGTCAACACTAGATTCTGTTTATATTCAAGTTAACCCTGGTGGCATCAAAATCAATGTCTGTTTTAAGGATATTGGTCATGTGTACGCTGTCGTTTGGCCAAAGAGTCCTCATCACTGATCCCAGCCATCAGGTAGCGCAGCCCTGTTACCCAGGTCCGTGCCTCTTCTGCATTGGACGTCACCAGATCCAAGGACTCCATGTGGTTTCCATGATAGATGGTGAAGCAACAGGCGGGGTCCAAACTGCCCTCCGCTTGACGGTGAAAGATGTCCGACTGAACTCCTTCTGTCACTTTGTACAGCGAGTCAATGGTGACTGTGGGAGAAGACGAAATGTAAGACAAGAGTACAAGAACGGCCTGCGGTGTAATATTGAGCTGTTTGCTGAGATGCTTTGGTGTGGTGGTATATTGAGGTATGGTTAATAACTAGTCCCATAGACACATAAGAGAAATATAAGGTCAACCAAATCATGAACAATGATTAGATTCAATATTTGTGCATTTTCTATTTAAAACTTTCAATTGAAAATGACTGACCATAACACAGGTTTTCATCAAGTTCTAAACTGTGAATACAGCCTTTCACATATTACTAAAAGGCTGGATTAAGTCAACCAACCAAAGTTAAAAATAGCTTCTACATGCGCCGTAATAGGATTGGAGTACAATGTCAGCTATCTGTGTTTGTGTGAGAAATGGCTTCAGGTAAATCACATCCTATTCTGCATTTTTATGAAGGATCATCCCACTGCTCACTCTCCCCTCCAGTGTTTTACATCTGTCTGTTGCTGCCGTTTTTTTTGTATATCATCCCGATGCACATTAAGCATATTCCTGTCTTAATCTGTTAATGTTTTATCTCCATTACAGTATCCTTTTCCTGCTTTGGTTGAAAGTAACAGTATGACTGCTCAGTACGCACAAACAAAACAAAAACAGGCAGCTGTTGTGTGTTTCTCTTAATCATGTCAATGGTGAGGATCAAAAAGGCTTATGAAGTCAGCCTCCCCACACACAAAGAGATACACTAAATGCACACATACACTGAGCAGATAGGTCCCAGTATCACACTTGACACTGGTGGGTTGATGCATTAAACCACTCAACTCAAAGGAGACAGTGGGAGGGCCACAAATATGTATAAATATAATCTCGCATAAGCACGACATGTGGCTGACTCAATTTTAGGAATACATTTAATTTTCAGAAATATATTATTATTTAGAAACACACAGATGGAGACTTTCCAAAAACGACTTTGTTATATGTTATATGTGTGTTGATACGACCTTCGTGCATTAGCTTGGTGGATAATACTGTTACTAATACAACAGTTAGATATCAGCTTTATTACATAATTCACTCTCCTAATGGTGCATTAATATAGTGGCTGCAATAAAAAAACAAGGCAATAAAGTAATGATTGTTGGATGAGTTCATATGTGACATGGAGCAATTCAGAATAGACTTTTTAGACTTTTTATTGTCCGCCACATATCCTAAGAGTAAGTAAATGAATAGGCAACACAACCAAACTAACGACTGGTAATTAGGTGGAATGCAATGAATGAATGAATTTAGTTAAGTTAGTAAGAGCATAAACAGGATAGATGCAGCTGCTTAGAGTAGACCAAATTGGATTTAACTTGAGAGCTATCCAATTTCTTGGTGTAAACAGGTCATTGCGGTTTGGATGTGATGTACAAAGTAAACATTGCAAACTGCTGAATTTGTAAACATCATTGAAACTGGCTGCTCAGCTGAAGTGTGGATAATTCTGCATATATAAAGTAAAGAGACATGAGGTGTAAATGCTGATGATTGCATGTTAGACTCACTCTTGGCTTTCTCACTCTTGCGTGAGGGCTTCCAGCGGATACATGAGCGATGTTCGTCCAGGTAGAAGAGCCTCACCAGCCCCTTGGAGCCCGCCTTTAGCTTCACCATCTGTGTCCCGGACTGCATCACACTCATGCATCGCTCCACTGCAGAGGAACACACATACAAGGGTTAGAGGGCCACTATATGAAGACACAATGGTAACAGGTGCTGAACTCTGTGAGACTGATCTCAGGAAGTACTAGAGTCACAGTGTGGAGCAGTTAGCCAAGCCACCACAGCTGATGTGACTGTGGGTCCAAACAGGCACAGAGACACCACTGTGAGAAAACACAAGCCACTCTCTTTACCGACCTGAACCCAAAGACCTTCGGAGATCAGGCTACGGGTTCGGGCCTGAGTGATATCGCTGTTTCTATCAAATGGCAATAATGCGTCCTTATCCTCTATCTATGTCCTTAAAATACCATGACAATAATACCACATGTTGTTCTAGCTGTGTTTTTTGTGGACTTGTATACTAGCCAACTTACAGGAGTCATTAAAAGGCACTTCAGCTCCCACAGTATATCCAAGAATACTCTTAGAAAACAGAAAATGTATGATCAAATGTTTTTGAACAGCAGAACTTGAACATCAAAAAGTAACTGATGGCTAAACCACTTAAAGGAGAACACTCCATACCTTTGATGGTACAGACTGTGATGGTACAACATCATAAAAGCATGAACATCCCATCCTCATTAGTGCATCGTGAGTCTCTGAATACTAATACTTTTGCTAAAGGTTTGCTCCAGCGCATTTACAGTGTCACTTACGTAATAAAATGTGGCCAGGAATAGAGGCTTACTTCTTAAAAAATAGCCATGACTATATTACAGCATTTGTGTTTTGCCCAGAGGCACTTTCCCAATGCCCTGCTGTGACATCCTGTTAAAGTGTATAGTTAATGTTAGCCCACAGTAAAGGTGAGAGAATAACTGACTGTCAACTGCAAGAATATTAGTGGTGCACTTGTCTATGGTCAAAGTAAGACGCTGCATATCCACAATGCCAACATAGGTATTGAAAATATATTTCACTCACTGTATTTTCATTCAATGTGTTTAAATGAAAAAGTACTTTACTAACCCTAGTTTCAAGTGTTCTACGGAAGAAACCCCAAACACAATGAGAAGCGAGACCACAGAAGGCGCCATGACTAGATTTTGAATCGAATCATTATATTGTCTCTGGTTCAATCTGGGTTAAACAAGATTGCAACTTCAGCTTCAGCTTTTGCTACTTTTCACTCAAATAAACGTAATCTGGTCTCTGTTAAGCTCATGTCAAGTCTGCTGCTGAGTTATACACCTCTGAACACGAACTCCGCCGTAAGCGTCAAGAGTTCACTTAAGGAATCAAATTATCATAGGACATCTCGGCTTCATGCTCTGTGTTAAAAGGTAGAAAACCATAAATGTCTTGAAGGTTTAAAATCTCAACCTTTGAGCTTTTCTGAAAGTGAGAACATTCGGGATAAGTGTAAGATCACAGGGAGCGTACACTTTGAGCACAAGATGATTATCCCTAAAAGATCAATCAAGTACAACTTCAAAAAATAGGAATTCAGTCATGTATTTATCTTAGTATTGTCCATTGCCTCAGATTCATAAGTATCATCACCTGGTTTAGCTCCAAAACCCTGATCTCAACATTATCCCGCATGAAAAGACAGAAAGATGTGAGCAATCGCTGATGAAATGGTTTGAAGGGCCTATTCAATGTTTTTGTTCTGAGTATCACTTTGCATGTTATAAACTCGTGAAATACAAAATGCTTTTTACCTAACAGCGCGTCTTAGAGCCTGCCTAAAACATCTCCTCAGTACTGTACTAAACATCTCCTCAGTACTGTATAAATAACTTTACAATGTAAATATTGACATGTTTTTCAATGTAGAAGAAAGAGCAGGGTGCTGCAAAAAGAGAATTAATCAGAATCAAGACAAATACGCTGCATCTTCTACGGTGAGCTCCTTGGTCCACCACTTTATTACAGAGGGATTGCAATAGAGGCCACTGTCAAATACATGGGTTTACAAAGGTATTGATCTCACACACACACACTGCTTCAATAAACAGCCATGTATGTCTGGCACTTTGATTTACACTGTTCCAGGCACAAGTCAAGACCAACTTCTCCAGCCCTTACCAAGTACAGAATACAAAATGTGTGTATATACTACATGCTGTTTGACACACTGTGACCAATGCTCTCAGGAATACAGCACAGATCAGATAAAGTAGAAAGAGAATTTCTGAGTCTGTGCAGAGTTTGCAGAAGCTACATACACGTACTGTTAAAAATGGTAACTCTTTAGAAATAGGACAGATATTCACTTTACATTAGAGAGCAGTAACCCAGGTTCAGAGGGTCACAAGCCAGTTTACTCTTTGTAATAAATGAATAAATAACAATAATAGTAATCAATTACATTTACATTGTGCTTTAACAATGCCCATGGCTTTCTCAAAGTCTGGTGGTGGTGGTATTTATGGCTGCTTCAAGATGGCATCCAGCATATAAATTGTACTTGAAGCCTACTTGAAACTATACATTACATACCACAACAATATCTGACACATTATGCACAGGCAATTGGGCACTGTTTAGTCTTCTGACATTAAGATGTGTGAAAGATGCTGTTTAAAGCAGTCCTCTTGTCAATACTTATTAGTGTGTCTAAATCAATCATCGTCTTTACTGGGGCAGAGAAGGACAAGACATCAAAGCCATGTCCTGATGCTGAGGTCCTTGCAATTCAAACAGATTTTAATAAGGCTAGTGACAGGGGCGCTGCTCTGAAGACTGGGTGAACAAAGCTCTTTCCTCACTTAGATCAACACAATAGGGGTCAGGCCACAACAGCAAACACACAGCACCTGGCGTTGTATTAGACTCCCATTGATCATTCTGAATTGAAAGTGTCAGTCTGCATTGCAACTTAACCACAGTCTCTTCCTCGACAGCTTCATTTCTATTATAATGAGTTTAAATGGATTTCCTATCCTTGACCAGAGCTCTGGTAAGGATGATGACAGAAATGCATTCATAACTACATACATTCATATGCAGCAGCATCTGCCTGATCCTCCATGCAGTATTCATGTGACATAAGGCTCCCCTCAATCCAATGGCCCAGTTCGAATCTAAGACTTCTTTATAGGAAATAATATAATAAATAATAATATGGAGTGAATGGTTGTGTTGCACCTGGCATAACCTGCAGGTTTGTTTGTTCTGGTTAACATTTATTCGTTCTGCTCGACTGACACAATAAATGACATATTTATGCACAGTAACCTTTTGCAGGCATTGCAATAACAGGCACACATTAACATATAAAACAAAACTAACCATGCATGTAATTAATGTAATGGCCCATTTAAACATGCATTCCTGCTGGTTCTGAGTTACAGCGGAAAAAAGGTGTGGAATGTGGTTACACTGGTAATAAACTAATGCATAAACATAAGCTCCAGCTCGTTTCTGAAGCTATAAATAGCATTTGTGAACAATATATTCAACGTGTCCATTCTTAATCCAAGAAAAGAAAATCCAGTTTCAGGCTAGTATACACTATAATCACACAATAGTCTAGACACAGCTTAACTTACCACTATGAGGAAGCCTGCTTTTTTGAGGTACCACCACAGTGCCACTAATATGGTACACGTTCCTCGCCAGAAGAGTTGCCACCGCTATAGCGCCAGATTTTTCCGCTGTTTTACAGATGAAAGGTGCGTGTCTTTTATTGCCAGACAAAGCCATCGGACCAAGGACCGAAGAACGAAAATTCTCCATTTTGGTAAAAAAAAAAAAAAAAAAAGCAAGTGTCCACCTTAATCCAGGTCCAGCACTGAGCCTCACCTGTATCTTAGATTAGACTGTGTTAGGCTCTCTTTGAAAACCAGCAAACATCTCCCAATCCAGCTGCTTATCCTGCTTAGCACTATCCTGACCTGAGCTTTTAATCTGACTATCTAAATACATTTGCAGCTTTCTCTTGGTCATGGCCCCCTCCTCTTGCTCACTCTCTGATGTTTGTCCACCACATGTGCAGCTGTGTCAGTCCTGATGCCAGCGGACTACACCTCAACCTCGCAGGCTGCATCTACCAGTATCTCCTACTATTGTTGTGGGGAGATTATGAAGAGCGGCAGATGTGTGTTCCTCTGAACATCAGCTGAGTTTGTTATAGTCAGCCAGGCAGAATATAGAGATAAGAATGATGACATAACACAGCAGCATCATAATACCACGACCAAAGTGAGGTTTAATGGATGGACATGTGTGTTGCCACAGGGAACAACACTAAAACACAGAGGAAGCACGTCTGTCCAGCTTGTATTAAGGCTCTCGTCCTAACTACAGGCTGAAGACCATGCATGTTATTTTCTGACAGTTCAGTTAATTACTAGCTCTACAAAAAAGATGCATCAATTCTTTCAGAAACAAAAGGTTTGGCAAGATAAAGATGATCATTATTGGGCACCTTGCTTGTTAAGTACAGACCAAAAGTTTGGACACACCTTCTCATTCAATGAGTTTCCTTTCTTTTCATGACAATTGACATTGTAGATTCACACTGAAGGCATCAAAACTATGAATTAACACATGTGGAAATATGTACTTAACAAAAAAGTGTAAAAAAAAATACACCTTATATTCTAGTTTCTTCAAAGTC
>JAVQKC010023734.1:0-24682 GCA_036025475.1 Philypnodon macrostomus | reverse complement strand
AGGAATAATAAGCACACGTGTCAAGCAAGCTAAGCATAATTATAATCTCATTTCTCTCATATGTGGTCAGCCAGCGAGGTATGTAACCTATGTATTTATGAATGTATATATTTATTTTCATGTCTTTTATTTCTTGGTTATAATACAATATTTTGTATTCCACTAGTTTGACGGTGGTTCAAGGTTATACAAAGTTAAGTGTCAAGAAATCATAAGTTCAAGATCAATAAACCTTGTAAACATCAGTACAAGAACTCTTTATTGACGTGAGAGAAGTGACAACATTTATGAACTGAATTAACTTTCAATCTATCATTTTTGGGGTATTATTTTTTTCTTTTATATGTGCTCACAAACTAGTAAGAAGGTACCACCATATTGTATTTAAAATGCAATACTGTATGTGCATACTTCATGTTGATGCCTTTAGTATACATATCAGAATACAATCTGCAGCTTATCTCAGCCGTGTTTGGGTAGCAGTCAGAAGTCAGGAGGGCACCGCAGGGCCACATAGTACGGGGATTGGATCGGATTAACCTTGGTCTGCCCCTTTGGCCTGGGGCCCAGTCGGCCCAGGAAGAGTAGAATTAGCCAAGCCAAGCAGGTCCATCTGATTCCAAGGCCTCATCCAATTACTGCCTTATCTCCTGGCCAAATGAGATCAATGCATGGAGGGCAAAGGGACCTAGCAGGCTGGCCAAGGTGCGATAATCAGCGGTGGGGAGCGTGGCACTTAACTCCCCTGTGTCCCAGAGAGAGCCAGAGCATGTGTTTGGAGCACCTCTCTTCCATTAGCTCCCTGTGCTGCCTGGAACCTGACCTGCACTCTGCATGAGGAGAAGCTGCTGTAGTGCATTTAGGTGCCTGTGCTTTTTGTGTTCGAGTGTGCACTTTGGAATGTGAATAATGTTTATAATTGCACTTTTGCCTCTTATCCTCGTTGCCGATTACACTAGCTAAAAGGCAGCTCAGAGAGAAAAGGATAATTGCTTTTTATGTGTCTCATATGAAAGGCACTTTACAGTAGGAAAGGCCCTGCACGTCTAATGGAGTCCACAGTTAATTTTGCGGTCAATTAATGAATAAACAGATGTTTGACATTTGTAGGCACACAATTAGTAAAGTCGTTAACCTGTGCACACACTAACTATCCCTCAAATACAGCCTGGTTTAGTTCATTTTCTTTCATACAGTAGTTAGTATAAGCTATAAATTAGATGTTACATTTTACATTGTCTTCTCTGTCTCTGCAAAGTTGTGAAACAGGTAAGTAATACTACAAGTCTACAATGTATTGTGTAAAGAGCTATTTATTCCATTATACACATTACATTATTTGCAAACAGTGTTTAATAGCAAAAGCTAAATGCTAATTTGAGCAAGATAAATGATTAATGGATGGATGTTATTTTCAAAATGAGCCTTCTGGATTCTTATGAACCAAAGAGGGAGCATGAGAAAGAGCAAAAGTTGTTGTTGTTTTGAAATCAAAATGGTCTCCTTGAGACTCCAAGAAAAAAACGTCCTGGCTTGTCTTTCTATATAAAGATATGAAGCTCTTCATATTTATCCCTGATAGCGCTGCCATGCCAGTGATTGTATTGCACCATTGCCGTGTCGCTTAGCCATCTGGAGGACCATTCTGTGCCCACTGTACGGCCGGAAAGGGAGCCATTCCACTGGATTTATGTTTGGCTATTTCTTCTCATGCTTGTGTTCCAGAGCACAAGTATACATTGGAGAGCAATAGGTAGCTGTGAAAGAGTGTCTGTCCTCAGCTGTGGCCCAGAGATTGTACATCCTCTGGCCTCAGAGCTACCCTCCTACCTGTCCCTGGCACTTCTCTCTTCTCTCCCAGTTAGATTAAAGTCCTCTTCCATTCACACAGCAGGCCAGGCACATAGGGAGAGCCAGCATCACAGGGGCCCTCTGACAATCAGCGCCTGGCTAGAAAGCACTAATGAGCATTGGGAGGGAGGACAGGGCGTTGGCAGCCTACACGCAGACAGCAGTGCGGGGTAGACGGGGAGGGGGTAGTTGGAAGACAGGCAGTGTTGGGCTGGTACAGTGTTGGGCTCGGTCTGTCCGGCACTGACTAGATTAGCTTCCAGGGGCAGAGCTGCAGTCAGTTTGGGAAAATATCACAGCCCATTAGTTAGGAGCAATGAAATGGAGTCAACTTCAGGGACTCCATTAGGCACGCCGCGCTTAGGCAGACAGCGTCCCCTTGGTGTGATGTTGCTATTCTGGAAGGATTGAGCGCGGAGATATAATTGGACTGGGGAAATCAAGCACGTTTCAGTGGTCCTTGTGGAGCTCTCAGACAGAAAATGAGAACGCAGGCCTTTGTGTTTCCTCTCCCTGTTAGCTGCACAGCCTTTTGAAAAACACCAGCCGCCAGCAATCTTGGCTTTTCTCTTCATTTTGATTCCTTCGTCTAACCCACATTCTCCAGTTCTGTCGCTATGTCTTTTCAAATGTTCTTATTGGATTTTACCATCTGCTTTAGATTCACTTTTTTCATTTGTGACTCCATCTCTGGCTAACGCTAAGCTAAACAATATGCATTTATTCATCCGTGCCTGTCTCGGAGCATTTGATGAGACTGAGATTGTGCTTGATAATAAACAAGGCTTAGGCTAACACAGACTGCATGCTAAGCCTCACAAGATTGTTTACTGTGAATCGGTGCCATCTACATCAACATCAACAGCACTAGTTGGATTTTATGAGTGGCATTGTATAGTTCCCCACCTTTATCTTTTAAAATGACCTTCTTACATATGTCTTGGTATAGCAGTTTGACAGTTGGATTCTTTCCTAGACTCTTCTCAGATTTAGATAGAGCGGACAGGCCTCAGTGCTTCAGGTAATTGATGTGCGTTTTTTAGCACCATCGTGGGACTTTTTCATCCCTCCAATTTCTACCGGCCATGCCTCACTTGGTTTGCCTAAAACGGTCCATGTGCTTTGTCCTAAATACACTTCACTATACATTTTCACTATTATATTTAACCCATGTTATTATATTTAACCTGTCTTATTCACATCAAGTCTTCAATTCTATAGAACTGACAGATGAGATCGGCTCTGATGGCTAATACTGTTGAAATAATGACTGATTAATAGACCATCAGCTTCAAGTTTTGACATTCAGACCTTGGTTGTTTGAGTTGTATCTCAAGCAAGGCATGGCATTTTCACACACAGAGCATTGGGCCCATTCCCTTTAAACCCAGCTGTAAATTTAAATTATGCCTACAACTGACTATCTGACCCTGTTATGATGTAAAGTGAAGTAATCTGTCATATTTATGCTTCAACCCCTCCCCTTGACTCTACAGCAACATCAAATCAACATAATAAACAATTTCTTATCTTGGGAAACCCATTTTGATGTGTGCTTAAAATGTATATGTTTATCCTGTCTGAATGACTAAATGCTGTCATTTAATTGGCTAATCAGCTATTTATTTACTAACAGCTGAACCTGTGTGCCTGTAATAAATCATCAAATGAGTGTAAATATAGAATATTCCTCCCAAACACCTCTTTATGTACTTACTTAGCACTGCTTGTTTATGGGATTGCTAAAGGATCAATTAGAATCAATCCCTTTAGTTAACTAGTTTTTGTGTAGGATTGACGCTGCATAATCGCTGCATAATAGATCCGGAGGTCAAAAGGGGACAGCTTCATTGAGATAAGAACCCATCCAGGCGGGGGTTTTACATGTTATTATGTCATTCACCTGACAATAGGAATACTCAGGCTTTCTGTTCCTTGTCCTTTCTCTGTAGAATCATAAGCCCATAGCAGATGAGTGTTGACATTTGTGAACCTCTTGGGAAAAAGTGACCGTGAATGTTATCAGCACCTTAAAGACAGGCCTCCGTCCCCACACGTTCCCAGTCGCCCCGGCCTCAAAGGGCACACCTACCACCCCTGACCTGTCTGCCAGCCTCCAGAAAGAGCCCCTGACAGGAGCTTTGATGGCTGAGGAGGGGGGCCTTGTAAAGGTGAAATGGAGGGTAAAAGAGGGCCAGCCATTTAAAATGTCTGCACTGAGATGTAATCAGGTTGCGGTGGCTGTGGGCTGCTGTATTCTGGCAGCGGACTCTCGGGGGTCCAGGCCTCACAGGGCGTCTCATGTCAGCCTCCCCCCCTCTCTGGCTAACCCTCTGGAACGCATCATCTACCTCTGCCGCGGCTCCGGATTTATTCCCCCGCTAAAGCCGCCTTGACAGGTTTGTTATCTGTTCACCCGGTCGGTGTGCCCTGGAGAGTCACAGCACTGCCAGTTAGAAAGGGGAATGCTACAGTAGAAGCGGGGCAAGTAAATGTCAAGTGAACCGCCAAGAAAGGATATTATAGCTTCTGGGGACCACAGCGAAGCAGAGCAGGAGAGGGACATGGTCTGTCTTTGCACAGCTCAAAATGGCAGCCTCTGTCCGTTTCCAGACATCTCTTATGTGCATGTGCCAAAGAATAAGGATTCTAAAGGCCACTCTGAGAGGACTGTTATACGGCATACATCACTGAAAGACTGCCTTTTCCTTTTATGATATAATGTTGAAATAACATAATAAACAGTGTTTTGCCCTTTACATGGATACAGCTTTGACCCCCTTTCACAAGTCGCAGTGGGTGGAGTTTTGATTTCATTTTTATTTCAAATTCATTCTTTGATGAATGTTATTTATATTCCCATTGTATAGTTATGAATAAGCAACTTCTTCTTCATCTAGGATTCACAGTCTTGTGAATTGTTTATCATCAATGTAATTCTCATCTGTTCTTCCCTACTCTCACTGAGGAGAAGATTGTGTAATAATTTATCTGCTCTTAATTGCACTGCTCCAGTGAAAGCTTTGCTTTTCTCTCAATCCTTTTAGAAGTGCTTAAACGTTCCGCTTGGGTGTGGATTAGTGGATAATGGTCCCAGCAGCAGTCCAGGTACAAGCTATTGAAATGTTCCTGAGATAGGCCTGCTGAGCCCTCAGGTGCAAAGGGGATGCTTCTTTGTGGCTGACAGTTTGGTTGAGTGGATTACATGCACTTTAGAGGTCTGTATTGGATTTGGGCTTGGGCAATTATCCTCGTGGAGTGGATTGCAGGGGACTAACCTCCTATCCCAATTTCCAGGGAACAGGTAAAGCATATAGCATTCTGCCACTTTGTTGCCCTCCCCACACCTGCACTCCTGACCTGAAATCATTTCAGCTGAGTACATTCTACCAGATATTCAGTTGGTTAGTCTTTCTGTGGAAAACTTCCTTTACCCATACAACACTGTCCAAATACTCTATAATTTAGTTTTGCAGAAATGTGGGCGTTTTTTTACCCAGTTCTTGATGTGAAAACTGTAAAAGCACACTAAAACTGTAAAAGCACACTAAAACGTGCAAAAAATGTAGCAATCACTGATGCAAACCCTGGTGCACATGAGGTTAACTGTTAATGTGTTTTGCGTCACTCACAGGTGCAAACAAAAAGCAATTGTTGCTCCTGAGACTCGATGAATATGGTAAAAGGAGGCGTACATGCGCAAAACACAAGAATGAGCATGAAACAATGTGCTTTACGTGACAAAACTGCATCTAAATATAGTACGAACCAGGAAAGACTGCTGATTGCAGTGGGACAAGGGAGCGTTGTCAAAAACCTTGTCATGTTATAAACAGAAAGCGCTTGTTCATGAATGAGCCTCGTAAAACAAGGGACAAATAATGATGCTCCCTAACATATCCAGTCAATGTATAGTGTTGACTTCACCAGCGGCCCCAGATAGCATGTGCAACCTGTCACCACTCCCACAAATAGGGCATGCAACATGTCTAACTGCCGGTGCTTAAGTTGTAAATCAAACATTGCCGAAGCGCAATAGAGGTGTGCGACCTGGGTCCATAGTGGCCCACATGTGATCCCGGAACGCACACACAACACAACGCTAGGCTGTCAAAATAAATAGTCCCTAGGCTACTCTATTTATACCATTTTCATCATATTTTAAGCAGCACAAGTGTTACTTTTACAGTGTAATAATTGCCAGATCATTTCTTACCTTGCTTTGTTTACCCACATCAGAGCAATGGTGCACCTTCTCCTCCTCCCTGATATGGACCTTCCTCCTCACATATAGCCCCTCAATAAAACTGTCATAGCTACTTCTGCAGGTGTTCACCATAAGACCACAAGCTTTTAGGTTTTCGTCCAAAACTGCCTTAATGATAACCTTTTGCTTTCAATTTCTCCTCTTGATCCCATCCACCTGGCCGCTTCACCTTCGCCTCAAATGCATTAAAATGAGCCGACTCTTTGTAGTGACCGTTGATCATATTTTCATGTAGGTATAATTGTTAAGAAATCCAGTCTAATACACGTTTTAATGGCTTGAGGAAGTCATGTTTAATAACAACTTTTAGTTGTGCCCAGAAGTTACCGGATCCAAGTAAACAGTTACCGGAGCGCACCCTGTCAAACGAGAATTCCCGGATCCTGTTCTGGCAGGATCCAGCTCAAATTAAGCCCCGCTAACTGCCTCTCTTAGTAAACCTGGCCCTTTATCTTTCCCATTTAAAACACAAACATTGACAGCAGTGTCAAGTTGCTTCAATAAAACCCACAGAGATGTATGACTTAGTTAAACTTTGCCACAGTACATTTATGCTGTAAATAGTTCTATGGTATTGGCAGAAGTGAGTGTAGAAAAGTTTTGACGTTAAGCAGCCACACTACATTTTTGTGGGACTAGCACTTGGTGCAAAAGTGCATTTTACAGCAGGAGCAGGTCTAATTAATGAAGCACATTCTTTTTGCAGTAAATTGCTGAAGTTTATCCTCAACTCCCAGCTTCCACCTGTCTGGATTCTCATACGGGGAGCTGTCAGAGCTGGCTGCCTATTTTCTCTTTGACTTTTTCCTGGAGCCTTGCAAGTGGATAACAATGAGTCCCTTGGCTGTGCTCATCTGATTCCATCAGGAAGAGGAGAAAAGCACTGCAGCGCCTAGGGAATATTGTGCCTGAAAATGGTAATTTGCCAGCTCGAGCAAATCCTCCGAGACCAAGGAAGATGAAGAGTAGACAGATTTCACTGGCTTTATTTATTAAATTTGATAACCAGTACAGGCCTCCAGAGAGGCAAAAACATTCGCCGCATGTCATTTGTAAAGAGCAAGAGAAAATGGTGGAGGTTTGAAAATGTTTCTTTCCAGTCATTTCTGTCTTTGATGAAAAATGCATCTCAGGGTCAATGCATGTATGTTTTATGGAGCGCTCAGCCTTAGAACATAGTTTACAGACTCGGTTCTGTAGTTTAGTGTAATATGCAGTAGTTTTGATCAGTTTGTGAGCAAAACATGGACTGTATTTCTGCGTCATTAATGTCAGAGCGGATGTATTTGTTGAAGTGACTGTGCTTGTGTCACTGATGAATGGATTTGTATGGACCAAAGCATCCTTCTATACTTCATGCCAGAGGGACATGCTGCAATGCTCCCCTGGGCTCATCCTATGGTCAAGACGAAACAGACTAATTGATTAGCCCATGTCCGTTGTTTGGTGTGAGGTATAGATTCTTCGTCCCCCAGGCTATTATTTAATACAACTGTGTTGTTTTCAGTTTCCTGGCTTTGTCCAGGAAAAGCTCCCTGCCCTCTCAGTGCTCAGTGAGCTCCTCTGGGACACTTTACACAACTCTGCACTAGAAGAAAAAACATGGCCACAAAGCCGTACTTGAGAGGTATCACTTTGCGATCTGCCTGTCTCCAGCTCTGGCGTCTCATTTGTTCATGTGCTGATGTGCATCAGGGCTTAGGGCAAGGTGATAGTCTCTTGGGACAAGTCGCAAAGGAAAGTTACCTGAGGAGATAAGATGTTAAAAAGAGAGGTGGGGGTTCTACGCACTGCATCTTTGGGTTTGCACTAAACTAGAACCATTTCAGAAACATGACTGCAAAATGGGTTACTTTGAATCACTCTTAGAATTCACTTGAATGAGATGTCTTTAGTGACTCAGGGCTTCCATTCAACTCTGCACTTCTACTGTTACCGGATCTGCAGTGTGCAACAGGGTGCAACCATTATTGTCTTATGGAAAACATTTGCTGGTCAGCTGTATGGGGCATATACATATGTGTGAGCTAGATGTGCTCTGTGGCTACTGGCTAGACTATAGAAATGGTGCTGCTGAGGTCCTGTGGCGGGGCCTGTGTATGATTGACACAGCACACCTACATGCAGTTGTAATATTTAATCCCTCCTGCTGGAGTCCTGAGCCCCTTAATTCTTCGAAATAGAAGCTCACATAGTTTTTGCAATTAACAAACCACAATTTAATCCACGGTGCATGACAATTCAATTTGTTGATTGGCCTCCTCCCCCTTCTCTCGGCGTCTATTTAGGAGTGGAAAGGGAAGAAAAATAATCTCATTGAATGTATTAATTCAACATGATGAATCCAGTATTAAAGCCAGTGGAGTGAATAATTAAAATTAGCTGATAAAACTTTCAGCAGAATTACTTTGCTGAAATTGCTGAACAGATGTGTCATTTTAATGAAAATCCACAGCCAAGCTCGTCTCCTCTTCCCCTCTGCCGGATAAAAATATTATTCCCACAGCACATTCTTAATTTGGTGGTAAATACACTCCCAGACATATCTGGAGGGGTGGGCGGCTGAAGAGAGAGAGGGGGAGAGAGGAAGAGCAACTTGTCACACTTAGTAACTTGATTTCTCCCACTGCATGCAGTAACAGCTATCTACAGTAATTCACAGCACTCCATTGTTGCACCAAGTCCCAAGGAGGACTTATTAAAATGCAATAATCTGCCTATTTAAAGCCAAACAATAACCATTAGAATTCCCGCAGATCTAAAACAGAGCGTAAGCCCCCATCTGCTCCGTGTGATTAGAGTCTTGACGAGGGAATTTAATTTGCAACATTCAAAGATGGGAATCGGAGCACATGTCTCCTCCGAGGCTCTCAACCCCATACTCATCTGCCTCTCGCTTTATTTGTCTGTTTAATTATTTATTTAGCTGCCACTAACGTCACTCCAGAGACAGGCCATTGGACGCATCCGTGCTAAACAACAACATGCTACTTCAGAATAAACACAACCAAATGTTAAATGCAGTGGCCACGTTATTATTAACTGTAGAATTACCACCAGTTATTCTGTGTGCCTCCATAATAAACAGTAACATAGAGACCATAGGTCTCCACCACTCAGGCCCACTGTCATTTTAACAAATTAGGTACAGCCAAGTGTAAAGTGCCTAATCAACAGGCTGTACTTATGGACTGATTTGCTGTGCTTTTCTATGTAAATACTGGTAGTAACCTGGCTCTGTGTTCTACTACTTTGTGTCATGTTTGCCAAGGATTTTATGTTTGATGTTGGTAAATTAGTGAAGTTCCCCACTTAATTGCAATGTTCACAAATGTTTGGCCTTTTTTGGCTTTAATAATGGGACAGTAATGTGACAAGAAACCAGGGAGAAGAGAGGAGAGCGATATATGCACACCTCTGTGAAGCAGATTCAAAGTCACACGAAGAATACGTTGGATTTGAATTTACATATCTCGAATAACACGTTTTGAAAAATATTGCTTTATTTACATCACATTTATTCAGTATTGTTTCGTAAGATTTCAGACCTGCTTCATTTTGCAAAGAAAGTGAACATAATATCCTATCTAAACTGTAGTATTGGGCCTCTTTTGATGGTATAGTGTGAACAAGCAAATTGTACTTTGCTCCAAGGCCTTTATCTATAACCTGTATTTAGCGCTGATGAAATACACATCTGGGCTGATCCTCACAGGTGCAGAGAGTTAGTCATTTTAGTGTGAGATAGAATCAGTCCATAGCCTCTGCAGAAGTTCTTCATCATTTCAATTGACTGCCAAAAAGGAGTGCAGCACCCTCCATACGGCACAGCAGGCTAAAGCGGAGCAGGTGCAATGCTAAATATATTTTAAAAAGTGCCTTACTCTGCAAGTTGCTGTATTCCCATGGGCTCCTTGCACTACTGATCTGAGCATGGTATCATCCATTTCTAGTCAGGAGTGTTCCTAGCAAATCCTAATTCCTGTCTGTGGTTAGCAGTGTGCCCCAGAGACTTCCGATAATGAGCTCGGAGGTTAAAAAAAGTGGAATGCCAGTCCCAGAAGGTCTTGTTGAGTTATGGATGGGGAAAAGATCCTAGGAACCTCCGGAGACCCAGTTAAGGCCCAACCTTTGGCGAAAGCACATTATTCCCCGATTTGAAAGGAAAGCTATGGTTTTGCTGCTAATTGGATCTCAAAAGAGGAATATACTATGGAAGTGCTACATTTCTAGTGTATGCAATGTATTTTGAATGTTGCATTGGCACCACAGATATTATGTAGAAGTTTATTTTTGGGGCAGCTCTCCCCCAGAAACCTAAACACTGGTGGTGGTGGTGAAGATGAGGCTGATGAGGTGATGAAGAGGTTAAGGAAGTGATAGAAGGTACAGTTCTTCTATGTATCTAATCACTTTTTGCATGTAGGTCACTCAACAGAAATTTAGAAACCAGAAATGGGTGATGCTTGTATAACCAATATATTTCATTATAATATGGTCATGTTTTTTTGCACAAATGGTAAATATTGTGTTCCTTTGATGAAGAATTCTTTCTGAATATAATCATCCACTTTAATGGTGCATCGTTTTATTCTCCTTATGCTCATTCTCTTTGAAAACATGAGAACAACAACATCAAATCAGATTGTTACTATACTGGATAGATTGTCCAAAATTTCATTCCTCTGATGTAAAACCTACAATCACTTTGATGCTGTTCCTTGAGAAAGGGAGAAAATAGTACTTGCTGTAAAAACAATGTATAGCAATTGCATACCTTTTTTCATTATTTTAGATCATAAAAAGATATGGCTATAATTAAATGCAGTTTGTATAGTTTGTACACTATTAAGCCAGTGATGTAAATCAAAGTACTTCCATTATTTTACAGCGTATCATGCATGGCATTAACATCAATGTAGCAAAGAGTGGAAAATCAGTAAAAGATTTATGCACTTAGGCAATAGACCCTCTACACGGCCATTTGGCTCCAGCGCTCTGTGGAAAATGTGTAATGAAGAAAGCCAAGTGAGGGGAAAATCTTGACCTGATTTTTGTTGGTACGGTGACAATGAGAAAGATAAGTGGTTATGACAGTTGTGAATGATGTTCTGCCCTGGGCCCATGAGCTACGCTGTGGCAAGAATTGACACCGGTGTCAAACACACTTTAAGAGATTTCCCGTGAACTGTCTAATGCGACAAATGGGAACCCTAATTCTTCATTAATTTGTTGGAAAAGGAGATTTGGCCATGTAATTTTGGTCTCAGTGGCTGTTTTAAAGATTGCAATAACCGAGCAGCACAGTTGAGTGAGCACCAAACACTCCTCCCTCCAGCCGCCTCCAGCCGCCTCCAGTCGCCTCCAGCCGCCTCCAGTCCCACATTTCCTCCACTTTTTACTGCAGCTACGCGGAGGCCGTGAACCTACTGATGCTTATAGCTAGACTTATTGCCATGGTTATCTTTAATGACTTTGAAATGCATTGGCCTTGTTAATAAGTGGCAAGGTTATCAATTCCTCTAATTAGGCGGCGTGCTCCCAGAAGAAATTTCACATTAAAAAGATCTGTCAAAGGGACAGTGTGTGATGAAGGGGCGGGTTCACAGCAGCAGTGGTGTTAGGGGGTAGAATTCAAAGTCATGTCTCATCTGAGGGATTAGCATTAATTCATTGTACCCCCCACAACCAGCGGCGTCCCATTTGAATAAAGCAGACCCACCCTTTAGCCCTCACAGTGTCACCATGGTTTCTCCTTCCAAATGACTGTTTCCTCCTATATTAGAGCTATGTGTGTGTGCACACAGGCCTGTAATCACCAGTGTGCAGGGCTGGAGCTGGTGATGGGACATGAGCACTGCTGAGGTGTGTAATATGATCAGGACTAACTGTCACACTGAGCTGATGTGCATATCTCACATTGACATGATGAGGCCACAGCCCGGACATTTGGGGAAGCTTTATGCTGCTTTCCAACACAGCCTGTCAGCTGCCAGCCAAGAATATTGGCTCTTTATATGAAATGGATCCTTCTGTCTTTGACTTGTCTGGGATAGGCAACTAGCTGTCAGGTTTAGAAAACCCTATATGCATCAATGTAAGACGGGCCACATATTACCAAAACATTTAATATGTCCATGTACAGTATTTGTGTGAGTAATGAAAAATGTATCTACCGGTAAGAAAAACGTGTGGACATTACAGGGCCACTAATAAATTATGTAGCAGTACCAAACATAGTATTGGACTGTGATGTATTTTCCCCTTATATTTGTGCTGGTTGAAGTATTCATTTACATGCAATGTGTACTGATGCCTAATGCCATGTGTGAGTCACTGTTCATACATGCTTGTGGAGGTGAAGAAGAGATTAGTGATAAATGTGTGATTTATTTGCGCCCTCGCTACAGCAGCCAGAGTCATCTGCAAATTTATAGCCAAATGTCAGTTTTACATGATGGGTTTGTAACAAATATCTGCTGCATATTGTTAAATTAATCTTCCATTTAAAATTAATGGAGTTAGACTCCCCAGGTTCAATGTAATTTGGTGTTCACGGCCGGCGAGTAACGCAGTGTGAATATAGAATGAGCTGAGGCCAAGCGGCCTAATCTTCCATCACCTTGAACCTGAGAGGAGAGGACGCCTCATCCAGCAGTGGCTAATGAGATTGTGCTCACCTCCAGGGAGCGGACAGGGAGGGAGCGCCACAGAAAAGATGGGAAAACCAGGATGGATGTCTGGAAGCATGCTTTGGCGTAAAAAGGAACAGGATATGAAGTGAGAGAATGATGGTCCGAGGGCTGGTGGGAGAATGAAAAAGTGCTATGTAGGAGATATATAGAGCATGTGCGGCGAGCTGCTTGTACTTTTGCCCCATGCTTCACCACTTGTCTTATTTTCCTCAGGACTAACTCCTGCTGGATGACGTCGCTGATGTATGTATGAGAGAGCCAGGGCATGCTGCGATAAAATGAATTCTATATCATTATTTCACCATCCTCAACCAGCCATGACAAAGACAGAGGACATATTTCACAGTTAAAGATGCTCCACTCAGCAGGGGTGTCTGTCTCTACATAATTCATACAATGAGAAAAGGTTTCCTTGGCCACATTATTGTCAAAGAAACCACAGGGAATAGCTCACTGGTGCCACACACAATGTTCTACCTGTCTGCTCCCAGACATGGGTTCATTTCCTGTTTCAGTGGCAGCTCATGCTAGATTTACAAACACAAAATTAACATACTGTATTGTGTATGCATGGTATTATTGCATCCTTATCAGAATGTATGTGATCAGTCTTATATTTTGCTTGTCTCCAGAATGAGTTCAGTCTCATGACTTTCTTTGTAATTTTCTCTTCAAATACAACTTATAGTTTACATAAAAATACAACTTAAATGTTTAACATTTTGCGTACTATCTCTGCTATGTTATGGCATTTGTGTTTGCATGATCTCACCCCATTTTCTATGGAGAGATTGGACTCACACATCAATGACATTATACAATAAACTGGAACAACGCCAACCAAATCCTATTTAAGCCCATGTCGCTGCATCATTACTCCCTTTTATTCCATACTAATATCCCAATAATCATTTCACCTCTACATGAGCAGTAATAGCATACATTACATGCAGTCTATTGATTAACCCTTGGCCCCTGATCACACTCTCAGTATTCTGGACCCCACTTGGCTGTAATTTTTCTTGGCTGTATATTCTCATTTACATGACCACAGACTCATTTGCTTGTCCATTCTCCCATTGATTCCATTGATCTGCCATATTGATTGTGTGCGCCCATTCTCCTTTTACCCATGTACAATCAATGGCCCCCTTTGTCAGTGTCCTTTACAGTGTCTTAAACATTGTGTTACAGGCTCAAACACTGTGTTCTAACTAAGATAACTGATCTGCTTGCGTTAAGTGTCTTGGGTTGCTCATTGAAATTCACTTCAGTGTTGGTAGAAGCTAGCTAATGAAACCCGACTGTTAGCTCTGTTTGTCGTCCATATGTCATAATTATATAGGACGCCTCTAAGCAGCGACTTGGCATGGATTCCTACCTGTCCCATTTGAGCGATGAGAGAGCCTCGTACTCCCTCTCCTCTGGGATTTCCGTATCGATGGTTTGGGGCAGCCAGCTCACAGCCAGCGAGGATTGATCAGCGTGAGATGTGTTGATGTCGACTGGCTTTAAAAAAGATTAAAGATTTGCTCTTGTCTGTAAAAATGGATGTGCACGCTTCACTGTGATAATAAACAGCCCACCCTCGGCCTGCGAGCCCCCTCCTGTGGCATGAATCTTATCGAGAAGGCCGTAGGGTTATAAACTTCCAACTGACAATTCTTTTTTAATTACTTAAATCGTTTCAATCAAATCTTTTCAAGCAATTACTGTATGTCAGTGCTTCCAAGGTCCTTACATGGCAATAAATAGATTGATTCCTCACCCACTGTAAGCATTTCCATTTGCAGGGTCAAACTGGGGCCAGTAACAAGTGAGTGGATGCCTGGATGGATCTATTGAATCTACATCATATACTCTATGATAGCACAGGCATTATGGGATGGATCTAACCTTTAAAATAATCTGATCCAGTGAATCTCATTGGGCAGCTTGGAGGTCATAGGGATGTCAAATACAGTTTCAATAAGTCTATATATTGTGATATTTTCAGACTTATTTTGCTATAAACTTTAGTAAAAAAAATTAAATAAAATAGAAAATATTACCTTTACCTGCAAAATTAGGTTGCAATAAACAGTAATTTGATTTTTTTTTTACTTTTTTTAACTGAGAGAGCACAGACCTTGTTCCACCCTGGGTTGAAATCCAAAAAATAAAAAAATTTCGGGCCTCGGGCTGGAGTTACTACTGAATATTTGTGCCAGTTAATCATCCGTTCCTTGAACCAGTAATCTCTTTCAGAAAAAGTGAACCGGAAAAACTATACGCTTTCAATAAGTTATTATTATTTACTTGTTAAATATAAGATTGAATTCCATCATGCCTTAAGAGTGTGTGTGTGTTTTTATTGATTTTGTATTTTGTATTATTGAGATGAATTCCAACACACAAGAGTAAACATGAAAACCCAAAACAGATGTTGTCTTGTAGATGTATGTAACAGTTACAATTGAACATTCTAATGGAAGAAAAATATCTGACGTTATTTAATTATCAAGCCATGTAAACCAGGGAACTGGGGCTCATTTGGCACTTACAGCACTTTGAAGATTGGGGACGAGACTAAGTGCCCAATGCAATATTCACAGCCGGAGAATTCTGACTTGGAGCTGCTAAGAGCCTAAAGAAGCACTTTAACACAATGCTTTATTTTTTACTTCTTTTCAAATTGTCAATCAATAGCAGAATACACGACTGGTGTGTACCATTTTGTCCTTTTGTATATATATTAGGTATGTAATTTTTTTTTTAATTATACCTCTATACTTTAGAGCGTACAAAAGCAAAGACTGAAAAGTGGCAGGTAGAAATCTCATTAAGGCTTCTAGCAGACTTTGCCTTTTCATTATTCTTTTCCTTTTAATGAGTCCCAACTTTAGATTTAATGATCCGCCTAATGATCGGCTCCTGGGGGAGTTTCCGAAGTTTAAGCTCCGATTCACATTTTAAAATGCAGGCTTAGCAGAGCAACCTGCTGCCAAGAATGGATTTTCCCTATTGCCCTGATGGAGAAGTAGTTAAGCTCCTTGTTGTAGCCCATCCAAGTCTTGATGCCAGGGCTTTGTTTCTCTGTCTCATGCTCCTTTATTCTGTAATAAAATCGTAGGAAAGGAATCACGGCCCTTTGTGTGCTGTCCTCACAGATGAAGAGGTCATCATCACTCCATCAATCACATCATTCCCCTCTCTTTAAAGTGAAAGTGTGATTTGCCATATGTGATTTAAGTGAAATGAAGTGAGCGCAGAGTGCCTGAGAAAGTCTAAATGAGTGGACTCTTGATGTGAACTCCCTATAGCGGAACCAGGTATTGCATTCTGTGGTGTGAATGAATTCTCCTCAGCTTTCTGTGGGATCAAAAGAAACAGGAGGAAGGGCCTTGAAACATTGATGAGTTGTGACGGATCTGACCTGGGGGAAAACATCCTTGATCTGATTGTAGAAGCTGGGGTGGATCGGCCGGGTCCTGAGATGCTGAGAAGGGTTGGGTTAGACCCAGAGCCTCAGTGGTTTTCTTAATTTATAGGCCTTGTTGCTGACGCATGCTCCTGTCCACAGGAAAATACAGCAGCGTCCCCTGTGAATAGCTGGCGGGTGACAAATAGCCTCAGCTTTACACTCCATTTGGTCCGAGGCAGCTCACACCCTCCTCTCTGTCTTCCTCACTCCAGCCCTCAGCCTCCATCATGGCGGCCCCTCCTGCTTCCTCCCCAGGCACTGACCTTTCAGATGATGCCTTTTCTGGCCTCCCTGGCCGGTAGCCCCCCTGGGAGCTATAATGGACTCAGTGTTAATTGCCTGTTGAAGGACAGAAGCAGCTCTGCTCAGCCTGATTGCAGACTCCCCTGAGAATACAGCTGTCTGTTAGTGTGATTGTAGTGCTAATGCTGTGCAGCTGGAGAATCCACTTACTATGTGCCTACACATATGACCCAATGCCCATCATGCACACTTTATTGGTGTTTTAATGTAAATAACAGACCATACATAGGGTCTAACTTTGAGAGATTTTATTTGTATGACGTCTACTTGGATTTACAGCTGTCTTTATTTTTTGTGCTGTTGCAAGATCAGATACTGACTCCATCTGGAATGAAGTCTTTGCCATGTGAGCTATATGCTCAATGGGTAGAGCATTTAACCCTTAACTAGAAGATACAAGATAGAGTCTGCACAGGGTTGTTGAATTCAATACTTTCTTGAGCTGATGTATAAAATCCATGACACCTGACATCCTCTGCTAGCTTCCAAAAGCATATGATGAGCTTTTTCTCAAATGGCACAAGAGCAGGTAGTTTGAGTAATACTGCAACATAAAACAGAGAACATGGCCTATAGCTGGACCTTGATGTGTGTAGTCTGAAGTTAAAAGAAGGTCCCTTGGCCCTAGTGGCCTGAGAGCGATTGCTGCTAGATAAGGCCCCTCTTTCATCCCCTGTTCATCAGAGCTGTGCTGTCATGGTGAGGCTGATTTGCTTCAACAGGCTGCCTCCTGGGCAGGCTCGGGCCAGGATACAGCCAGACTGGCTATTTATTTTGACATGGCGCCCAATTCCTACTCACCATAAATGTGGGAATTTTTA
Source organism: Philypnodon macrostomus (assembly GCA_036025475.1). Taxonomy (NCBI): domain Eukaryota; kingdom Metazoa; phylum Chordata; class Actinopteri; order Gobiiformes; family Eleotridae; genus Philypnodon; species Philypnodon macrostomus. Next base: position 7,282 of record JAVQKC010023734.1, on the reverse strand, counting down.
TGACCATGACAGCTATAAAACTCTTGTCATGGTCATAAACCAAGTGACAGTGTGTGTTGTGCTTTGATACAGAAACTTTCTCAGTGATGACAGATACTCTTACTACAATTGTCTGTTGTCATCAATCAACAGTACTCCTTTGTTCAGAACTTCTCTCATGTTATCGTCTTATCTCCAGAAATAACTGTTATTGTGTGTATATTTTTAGTGCAGTAAGTGCATGCCTGGAAATGCTTAATGTTTTCTAAATTCTTTTTGCTTAAGTGGACATGATAAATCATTTCCATTACACACATGACTAATTTTTTTTAATTTAGTCTTGGATTCAATTAGGTTGTGTCTGATGGGAGGACTGGGGGAGGAAAAGGGGTCCACCATGCTACATCCAGCTGTATAATCACATTAGGAAAACCATGAAGGAGCCTTTTTATAAGCCCCAGAAATCACCTTGAGTTGGGAAAGGAATAAATTGAGAGACGGCACAGTTCCTCATGGACGTATACTGATGTCATCATGAGCCACTATTCCTTTAGACATATTACTGTTTGTCTCTAGTTACCCACGAGCTCTCTGTCCAGTAATCACTATGATGTCATACCTATACTAAAATGATGAATATTACCATGTAGTTCTCAATAACTTTAAACTCCCTAGAGATCTATGGCAGATTAGAACAGGAAAATTGGATTTGTATCTCGGTGTGGACATGCTAGGCTGTACTGTCTCCCTCTGCTTCTCACAAAGACACATTGAAGTAACGGTTGTCAATCAGGAGAAAATGCAGCAAAAGTTGGGGAGGCTAAAGGGTTTTTGTCTTCAATCAGCATTGCCACACCTATTTAGTTTTTTGTTGCAGCCGTGGCATCCATCATCGGCCCTCCGTAAGAACTGTAAGAAGTCTAATAGCAGGTGGCGGTAGGTGTGAAATGGGCCTTTGGACGTCATGGCCACAGTGGATAATGCGGCTATTCAGGTTCTTTCTAGCAGGGGCCCCCTTTGTGCTTGGAGATGACATGCTCCTTCTCTGTGGGCTCCTGAAAGGGGCCATTTTGTTCAATTTGTCCAAAAGCTTCTGACTTCTGTAGGAATTTAAAGACTTTGGATGTTGAAGTTTCTTTAACCCACTGTCGACTGAACGGCTTTTTGTCTTCTTCTGTGATCAGTCGTTGGAGGAAGAGGAGAGGCTTGAAAGCCCTGGTGATTGGAGCCCAATGTGAGGTCACTGTAATACCTAGCATCATTCAGTGTTGAGGATTGAAGTGGTCACCAGTGAGTGAAGACTAATCAGAGGTCTAGTGTACATATAGTGGCAGTTCAGACAGACAGTGTTTCAAACCTCAATGCATTTATGATCGTGTGTGCCGCTTCTTTCTCTCTTTTTGGTGGCATCTGGTTGGGAAATTGGATATTGCAGTCCAATGTCACACTTTTTTTGGACAAGAGGAACCGTCGCCATGCAAGGACATGTTATTGTGAACAAATTGAAGAATGAATGAATGAATTCTCACATACAGGAGACCATGCAGCATTGTCATTGTCTGCGACTTCTGATTAATTATGACTAGCTAACCATTGAGCTTTCCTCGATGCACACACTGAACAAGAGCCACACAATGGAAGTTCAATGAACTGTTAAAAGCCATTATGTATTAGAAATGGAATGAACACAGAATCACACAACACCAGTACTCTGTGAAACAATGTAGGATTTCAAACCATGAATAGGGTAGCACTCAGGGGTGAGCTCTGGCACTAATGAAAGGGCAAGTCAGATGCAAAGGGCATGGAACAGAATACCCTCAGAGGCATGTAAATAACTGTCTTGATAAAATAAGTACAATTATGATTGGTATGGTTTCCTGCAATGAGGTCTAGAGACATCAGCAGCATACAGTGGACATGAGGTCTATTGTTTAAAGCAATATTCACATATTAGGCCACCATAGACCCATACTGGGGCAGCTTGGATAGCATGTATGAGCTTTCAGTAGACACAGTTAATTAGTATGGGACACATATTTGTGACTTCTTTGTGTGTCATTTCATATTGTCAGAATGACTATGAGCATAGCCAGGTCGTGCTCTGCATGTAAATGTGCTGATTTCTGGTGGTTTTCAGTATTATATTCATTTATGTTAAACAGTGTGGTGGAAACTTGAACCTGGCCATGAATGAGTTAACTGAGGTGGACCTTGTATGGTCCCTGGTTGTCCTGCTTCATCTCAGACGTTGAATATTTCATGTGGTAATTAAATGGTGTAGGTCAAGTCTCCTCTGACACCTCCTCTCTCTAATAGAGGCACAAGTCATTGGTGTCTTTAATGCCCCTGCTTCAGCCAGCGCAGATTTAAAGGATAAGAGGTGACATTTTCCTCCGTTTTGTAAATGAATGCAATTGATCTACTTAAGAAGAAAAGTTGAGTTTCCAAATGGAGCATGATAAAGAGATTAAGCCTTTAAATGTTTTTTTTTAAAGGCAATCTTTACTTGAAGCTCTAAAGTAAGGGCATTGAACTTTCAATTAGAATTTCTAATAGGCTATTGACTTGAATATATTAAATGTTGCAACAACGCAGTATAGATCCTGAAGGGGGATATGTTTTCACTCAGGGTACATGACCCCAAATCCCACAGAGTAAAACACAGACCATTTTGCACACTCACCTGGTGTGCCAGGAGACGGAGCATGTGTTTCTACATGGTACCTGTCAATTCTACTGTGTTTTTGTTGATTCAGCAGGAAGAACAAGGAGCCATGTCTTAAGATATATTTACAACTGTACATTTTCTTAAACATACACTCTGTCGCCACTTTATTAGGTAGACATCTCAAATAGTTAATCACATTTTGTCAAAGCAATCCATTCAGTCATGTACGTATGTTCAAACTCAACTTGCTGAAGCTCATACCAATTAAGTGACTTTGAACATGATGTGGTTGTTCCTGCCAGACGGACTGTTCTGTGTATTTCAGAATGATGGGTGGGATTTTGAAAACATTAATATTACTAGTTACAGAAGAGAGTGGTAGATGCAGCAGCAGCAGTTGTAATGGGAGTAGTAAGCATTTTTTATACTTAAGTAACTTATTGGGAACTATATGCTGAAGTAACATTACCTTGACTTGAGTGCACATTTACCACCTCTAGTTTCTATAACATCCTTTATAAACCTAATGTTTTTACAGTACGATTGTACATCAGCTGTTTACCTTCCCCAGCCTCACTCTGGCCCTTGTACTGTATGTAGTCTACAGTATTTTCAGCCAATCCTTTTGATCCATAATCCTTTTTCTCTGTGGTCAGACGTCTTTAACTCAGTGTCAGATTAGTTCATTCTTCCTCTTGCTGGTCTTTGATGTAGTGCCAGGACCTTTTGTTGGGCTCCATTTCCCACATTCTTTCAATCGAAGCGCACATGAGCTGTTTCTAATTTCCACTGATTGATCTCTGATTTAAATCTCATTTAATTGCCTACAATGGCACATTAACCGCTGTCTAAATATTTATACTTGTCATCCTAATTCAGCCCGCCACTTTCACAACATGTTGGTCAAGGAACGCTCCATGTGTTTCCCATCTTCTCCAGATCCCACTTGTCACTGGCCTGGGTTTTTCCATCCTTTTCATTTGCTTTGTGCTCACATCTTTGCCGCAGGTGATTAAAAGCTTTGTGCGTCAGGATACAATTTGTCAAGCCCTATAACAGCCCCATTCTGTTGGGTTCACGTTTTGTATTTGTGTTACAGTGCATTCAAAACTCTAATTAAAACAACATTACATTCCCCATCTGCCAATCTCCCATAATCTTCTTTAATTGCTGTAATTAAACTATATTTACATGTGCAAAATACTTGTCATTTAGCAAATTGCACTCTACATGCGCGTTTAATCAGTGGCGCTGCGGTGGTTTAGAGTGTTTTCTGTTTGGATTTGGGCGGTGGGCTGGTTGTGACGGGGTAAGTGGACCTCTGCCTGGGGGCCTCCGATAGGTTAGCAAAACAAGAATTTGGAGTAAGTATTGTTGCCGGGCGCTGATTGTGGCTAATTATATGGAATTCTTGTGTGTTTTTGTAACTTTGTACTAAATGTGTCGAGACAAGCCTTGGTGGCCCTGTGTTGCTGATTGACGTGAACTGTGCTCTTCATTTCTTCATCAGGCTAAGTGAATTTACCAAGGTGTATTTGCCAGTCAAATAGAGAAAGAGCGCTGAGACAAGGCGGTAAATACCTGGGAATTAAGCGTCACTTCAGAGTCGGCGGTAATGAAAACGTCAAGGACTGGCTCTGACTGGAGAGGAGCAGCACGCTTGTTTTTAGATTAATGGTATTAGATAGGGATTAATGCGGAAGAGGGAATTTGTCAGACGCTGGCATTATATTAACATGGCTAATAATCATAACCTCATCACACCATGTGAAAAAAATCAGTACACTGGATTTAGTCTGACATGTAAAAGTGTTAGCCTGCTGTCTTTTCCTCATATGTTTAGTAATTTACTAAAATCAGAGCATTCACAGTAAAGTGGATAGCTAGGTTTGGGTTTTTGTCTGCATCAGTCCTGTGGCTGACAATTGTCAAGGGTGTACTCAGCCTCAGCCTCAGGCCCATAGTGGCTATAGATACACTCCAGCCACAAACAACCCCGAAATGTAAATAAGATGAAAACATGTAACTCCTACTTTAGTCAATCTGAAGATGTCTAAATGACTAAATGTTTTCTTTGACCTTGTTGGCAAAGTCACCGCTTGAAGAAGTAGTAAGAGGAAGAACGGTTGTAGTATTGGTAATATTTTAGTACTTATAGTAGGTGTGTCTGCATTAACATGGATAATGTGGCCAAATAGGTCAGACTATTACTGAACATGGAGCTTTAGTCATGTTCTGCCTACCTTCATTACTCTGTGCCTGCCTTGAGGAAACAATTGGTCCAGATGGAAGTAGTTTAACAGCAGTTGGCAGTTTGGACTAGAGGGCTGTGGCCCGAGTGACCCACCCTGCCACTGTCGGCCAAATTCAGGTTGAGACAAGTGAAGGCAGAGCTGGCAGCACAGTCCCTGCCACTGCCACTTAGGTAATTGGCACGCTTTTGCCAGCAACACTATGATCCTGCTGGAGCGGCTTATTAGCTTCGGCAGCAGCATGCACATCATTAACACATAGCACAGAGGCACAGGGATGAAGGAAAAAGAGAGATTTTGTAGCTGGAGCTTTCAGCGTTTTTGAGGTTTAGACTAGTATTCCTAAAAATCATGTATAACTACAAGTACTTGAAAAATTCTGTCCAGGCATCAGGCCTATCTTGCAATGGTAGCGATATAGTGACCATGGGTGAATGTATATTGAATCTTCTAGTTCAGTGGTAAATGCTCTGTTCATTGAAACACAAAACCTTTGTATCTCGCAATTGTCAATTATTTGTTTACTGCCCCCTTGTGGATGGAGTTTGAATCTTTGGCCTTATCTTGCAATAGTACAGGTTCTTTAGGCTCTTATTACCTTGCTCATCACCAATTATTTTCCTGCAAACATAATTCAAATCTGTCTATTAGGCCAAATATTGAGTTATGTCTTCGAAAACATAACTTCCAAAGGTAATTTAATTCTGCTTTACTTATGACTGGCATTCGCGTAGCTTCAATATAAAAATCCCTCTGAGATTAGAAGAGGTGGAATTATTCAGTGGGCGCCGTGGCACAAATGATGATATAGATGGACACAGCCCCAAATCCTCATTAGCTGACACGTACTTCCTCTTAATTAGTTTCCATTCAGTGTAATTAGCATAGATGAAGCTAATCATCTGATGTGAAAGCAATCTAACGCTTGGGATACAACGTCCTTGGCTTCACTTTGATGGCAGGTTCACAGACATTTATCTTCAGGTGCTAGTCTACACACTTTGACAATGACTGTGACTGGCATATTTTCTTTAACAAGCCCTAAACTGCCAGTTGTATGGACGCCAGTTTTTGCAGCTGTTTTCCAAAATGTGAAAAGCACTATATATTTGACTTTTTGTGCCAATTTAAGGTCTTGACTTTTGCCTTGACAGTTGTGAGATAGTTTGCCTGTCTTTTGTGCTAAAAGAGATGACAAACTGCGGTTGAAGGCACCTATACCAGAGCACAGTGATTGATACCTTGTTCTCCTCCGTCCATCCCTGAGACAGAGAATCCACTCCTTCATTGTTGTGCCTTCTGTCAATCATGCTTTGACTTAGAGTGGTTACTGTAGTCACGGCACTCCTAGCATATGTCAACATTGCTCTGTATTATTATTTATACTGTATGTTACATACTGTATATTACATACTAAAGATGATGTACTGTATAGACTTACCGAGCCATCATAATTTCATTAAATGTGTAAAATCAGGCTTTAAATGTGTGACTGTTTAAAGATACCATTAAAAATGCATTTTATCTTGTTGTAAAGGGCCATATGAAATAATCCTGGGCCCCACTTTGAACGTCTCCTTTCTCCTTTTGGCATCACTAAACACTCTTAGCTACAATTCAGTTGAGGATATTATATTTTGACGTTTCCGTCTTTGAGATGTAGTTTGCAATGCAAAGCAACGGCCTGTTTATCCCCCTCCATTCAGCTTTATTATGACACTGATTATTTAAGACCAAGAGGCTCTGGATGGCTCCGTGCTCTAAATTACATTTACAGACCAAGTGGTTTTATATTTCGACTTATTTAACATCTTCATGTCAGATTATTTTATTATTTCACTTGTAATATGCTTCTGCTTTCTCCCAGACTGCAGCTTTTTTGTGAAATGGAGTGTTTGGCATAAACTTTTGCCATATGCCTGTAGATTTGCCAAACAATATTCAGAGCAGCTCTCTTCTTGTGCCAAAGTATCTGGCCATCTGCTTAAGTCTTTAACTAGCACCATCCAGGGACTTTATCAAAATTGAACTGTGAAGTCAAATGGCTTTGTTCGTCTCAAGTGTAACTATAGGCATGTCTGGGAGGATTTACTACTAGCAATATAAGCAAAATATCATCATAACAGTGATAAAAGTGCTCTCAAACTTTTTACACCAATCACCATTTTAGAATGTAAATTCCTAGTATACCGTATTTTCCGCACTATAGGGCGCACCGTCAATGAATGGTCTATTTTTGAGATTTTTTATATATATAAGGCGCACCGGACCATAAGGCGCATTAAGCGAAACAAAACAGTCAGACAAGTCAGTCAGTCAAACTTTATTAAACGCGTTCACAGTAACTCTCAACATTGTTCAAACGTTAATGGTGTATTCA
>JAVQKC010023714.1:0-31462 GCA_036025475.1 Philypnodon macrostomus | reverse complement strand
TTAGTACTTCATGAGTATCTTAGCGAGTCCAACGGTTCTTCCGATCCAAAGCATTTCATTGCATTTTCTGACCCTGTGTTGAATATGCATATGACAAATAAACTGAAACCTGAAAACATTGGTCTTTGGGCAGATGGATGCAAATTAAAGGTATTACAGAGGATGTTTGCAACAATTCACAAACTAGCATCTGGCAATGTCACACTCCGCCTTGAATGTAATAAAGATTACATCTGAGTCCCTCGATTCTACTGCTAATCACAACTGTACATTTAGTAGGGATGGCTATCGTTAAGATTTTATCAATGCAACTACCCCATTAATACTGCTAATCGAGCCGGTATTTTAGTGATACACTTATACTGATACTTTTCTTTGAAAAAAGTGGGAAGAAAATACGTTTTTATTTTGTACAATGTTGTGTTCCACTTACAGTATCTGTGGGTAATTTACCACATTGTTTGATGTTTTTTTTTAAATCCCATAAACTTAACACTTAAGTTACGTGCTCCATGTTCATACTGCTATAGAATACATACCTGTTGTAACCATTTTGATGCTAGGCATCACACTCGGGTGGTCAAACGTTCATCTTTCTGTTTCTATTTGGTGCACATTGGCGAGGACTTTAGACAGATTATGAAATTCAATGCCCCTAAATGCAACGTTTTTGCTATATTTGAGACAGTGTGCGCTCTGCATTTTACTTTAGCCCTTTCAGATCGCTCCGCCATCGTCAAGCTTGTTTGGTGTCAGTGAGACGAACTCCTGTGTGAGTGAGAGAGCGTCTGAGCGAGTGCAACCGAGCTGTGTTACTCCTGTGGTCGTGGCCATGCTGTTGCCACGCTGGTATCGTTAACGATACCATTAAAGCTGGAGCTTATTGGTCTAGGTAAAATTAATGACGTTGCACCGGGGCCGAAAAATACAGACTGACTCTGGTTTTATTTCTTTCTCCTTGCTATCTTCTCCTAGACACTTTTAAAACAGTATTTATTTTGCAGATACATGCTTCAGTGTTCTTCTCAGCCATTATACAGCTAGTTAGCACCAGAGCTTATTTTTGTAATGATCCTCCCTAATACCTTTTAATCAAATTTAGGTTACAGATAAGATACACTTTGACACTATATTTAACTTCACCCCCATAACACAGTTTTTGGTTTTGACACACAAATATAAAATCACTAAGTTGTTCCACTCACTTTGACCAAAAATGGCTCTTGTATCTCTTGTATCTTGACCATCTACTCCTTAATCCTCTTAATCTATATGGTGTAATATTCAATTGTGTTCAGCTGCAGTTTATTCCACATCTGATGGCACTGCCTCATCATCAACTATAAATTAAACTAGAGAAACTATTTAGGATGTCTGCCAGTCTATTTATATACATGTGTTTGGGCCATGTAACACAAGTCCAGTGTGAATAAAAACATTACGGCCTGTATTTAGGGAGGCTGTCAAAGTTGTCCCTTCTAGACGATGTTAACTTCCACCTCCAGCCCTCTGAGGGGTGGTGTAGTTTGGGAATTAGAGCTGTCTCATTCACCTCAGACTTAAATTCACACACAACACCGCTCCTGACCACAACCCCATCTAATTCCACCCCTACCTCTGTGGTTTGCCATGTCTGATAAGAAAGGCAGTCCTGGTTAGCTGACAAAAATACATTTAATTACCCTCCAGCAACCCAGCTACCCACATATCCAAGACTAGTCGACATATGCATGCACTGTCTATCGGTCTTGCACCTGGCGTTCCCACCATCTCATCACCTGTCTCAGGCTGACAGACTTATGTAAGTGTCCTGAGGTTCTGGGGAGATGTGTTTGCACATACAGTACACACTCTGCAAGGGCATGTCTATAACTTTCTTTTTTGGTTTCAGGGGTGAGGGGTTGGTCCACGAAATGGCCTGTCTATCCACTTTAGCTTGTTAAAGTCTAGAGGGAGTAGATTGACTGCGACATGTCTGCCTGACCTGCCTATGCAGACTGGTTACGTAATGAGTCAGTTTGAAGGTCTAGAGATTGGCTGATGGGTCGGCTCAGAGGGTGTGTGTGAAGAAGAAGACATGCACAGGTTTTCAAAGTGTAAGAGCAAGTGGCAAAAGGACAGAAAGTGACAAGTTCAAGGACAGAGAAAGGTTTTTTTGTTTGATTTGATTGATTACTGTAGATGAATATTACATACATACATATCTACAGTAATTCAAATATTTACAGAGTTCCCACTATTTTTGCTATTGCTGTGCTATTATCAAGTCATACACTACATTCCTCCACCACAGAATGTCCGGCTGTCAACTTTTCACCAAATCTTTATTTTAAAAGTTTTTTAAAAGTCCAGTAAAAAAGTTCTATGCAATCTTATAAAGGTAGATTTAGATCTGCTGACTGAGGAACTGAACGGGCAAAAGCCAAATGTAGCAAAAGTCACTGTTAAGAAACCTCACATGATAAGTGATAACAAAACTTTAAACACACCAGATGTTATTTTCTGTAATCTGGAGAATTGACATTTGCTGGCTTGATTTTACTAGTTCACAATCACAGTAATCAAAGTAAGTATGGATAGATCTATCAAGGATAACATAGGCCTAACCAGATTCCAGGGAGTTAAAAAAATATTTCCATCAAACAGAATGTTTCTTCACCGCCAGTTTACATTTATGGCCCAGTCATATCTATAATACGCCAAAAAATAAATAAAAACAGTGCTTTGTAGACCATTCACAGTAAAATGACTTTATTTTAAATACATTTGCAGAGCAACAATAGTCTTAGTGAGAATGAGGGGTCTGTTAGCCCAAATCTTCACTGATCTATCTCTGGATTTATTATACAGTCTACAGTAAACAGGGAGCTAGAGCCCATATTTTTTCTCACAAGTTTGTTAATTCTGTGATAATGTTCAGGACGTTCTAATGCGCCCATAGCACCTGTATTAGGACGTTCAACATGCCCCATTCTACTTCTAAAAACATGTAGGCCTCAGCGAACAACAGAGATACACATATTAATGAGTCAGTCATTTTCCAGGTTTTCCAGGATGCGTGGGAACCCTGATTTATGCTACAAATAAGCTAAACACTGAAATAATTACGTACATAGTGGCAGAGTGGGTAGCTCTCCTGATGCCCTTTAGGGATGGTATGGGTTTGATCCTTGGGCCTGCCAACACACAATATAAATCCTTGTGTTCTCCCTGTGACAGTGTGGGTTTTTACCAGGTACCCCACACTGAAAAAAGTACAACATTGCTTATCTTACAAATTGTGCAGTAATCGTTCACAAGCAAAACTTTCATTGTCTCAATTTCAATAAGTAGATTTGTCCAACTAGAAATGATGTGTTTTCAACTCCAATTGACTATTTTACATTGATACAATTTAGACATCTCAAATACGATCTAGAATGTGTGGGTTGAAGCTGAAACTAGTCAATGGAAAGAAAATCGGTTCAGCTTCTTCCTATCTTCCAAAGACTTGCATGTGTTTTGAAAAGTGGTTATACTTCATTGCCCCCAGTGAAAAAAATGTAAGAGCAAATGCTTGTCTCAGTGTACGTCTGCCTGTGATTGACTGGTCACAGTCCGAGGTGTAACACGCCTCCGGCCCATAATTGCTGTAATAGGTTTCAGACAATCGCAACTCCAAAAAGGAACTGTATGATGAATGAGTGAAACTATATTCAGCTTTCCTTTTAGGTCACGAACCATCAGTTGAGAATCATTGATATAGATAATAAGATTTGAGTCTACAGTGTAATGGTGTTTTTTAGATACTTGCTGAGGCAGTGCTGCTCAATATGTTGAAAAGTTATGTCTGGCAAATGCTTGACTGAACTGCATAAATTATGCCTGGGAATACAGGCTGTAAATCTTGGAAGTTTTGGAAACCTTTTGAGGTAACCCGTCTGGGCTTCTGCAGTATCACAGTTAGCAGCTCTCTGTCCACACTGTTATCACTCTGGCCATCTGTAGATCTCAGCCTCGGCCAACTCCAAATCTCTTCCAGTCTCTGAGACATTTAACTTAAGTTTGTTATTTAGTTTGTAGGCAAAACACTGTGACTCTTATGACACAAACTTTTTATCAGATATTTTCTTTTTAGGAACGGTTGCGTTATCTCGGTTGCGGGGTCTTCTTGACCTAGGCCACCTCACTCAATATTGTTTTTGTATTGTTTTCTGGTGACATCTGTTGGAGGTGTAGAATCAATGCTCTTTCCATCCGGAAAATTCATGTTTTTCATGTACATACTTTAATTTTGAAACCCATTTTGTCATTGTGTAACATGAATTCTTGCTATTTGACATAATGCTTTAAATCACAGCTGAAATGTGCTGAAAATCCGCTGAATTTTGAGGCCTTTTAAAGCTAATATTCGGTCACAGCTGCTGCTATGGGCCATGTGTCCATCGTTTTGCATGATGACCTGGTAAAATCAGTTCAGGCCAGCTTTCAGGCATCTGTCAAATGTCTAACAGTGTTTGTGATACCATAATGCCCTTGGTTAGTTTGGGTCCTAAAATGCAGCAACACTGCCCAGACTTTAACAGGATCATTTTCAGGTGGCTCAGTGTTGATGCTGACTGGCCGCTTTTATAACTGGCCACCTGTTGTATGGCAAATTACTCATGAAATCCATCTGAACACTATACTATAGTTGCTTCCGAACATATCTTCCTGTGTATTCAAACTGACTTCACAATGTTTTAGGTGCAACAGGATACAATGCATATTTTTTATCTTATTTGAAAACCAAATATTCTCTGTTGTTTACGTTCACATTAACATAATATAAAATCTGTGTCTGTCCATTTTCCCAAGACCATCAATGTTTTATAAGGTATTTTTATTTGGTATTATATACCAATGACAGGTGAAATAGTATTTCTATACTACTTCACCTGTCATTGGTATGTACCTGCCTGACCAGTGTATATGACACAGAGCCTACATACAGTAGATCTAACTCGGAATGTATTGTGAAGCCCAGTTCCTCAGTAAAGAATGACATGGTACCATATGCACTTGTGTTACACCTTGGGAATGAGAATGGGTTGATCTGACATGAAGCATCGTTGTGCTTTGACAACTTGAGAAATTGTGGTCAGTTTTGGGACAATGATAGCTTGCTGCAAATAAATTTCCTGTCAGGTTTTGAATTGAGATTTAACATAAATAGACAGACAAAAAGGGTTTTCAAAAATGGAGGAAAATGTATAAACCAAAGTGATTGAGCGATGGGCAGGAAGATTGAAGGCTGGACATTAACTGAGAATAAAAAACAGGTGCGGTGATTGTCAGGCGGAGACAGGCAGATACAAATACAGAAATGGTGTGAATGCAGCCAACTGTGGAGCATCTGCATGTAGAGTATCTTTAACAGACAAGAAGACATAGCCAGTCAGTCTATATCCTGATAGGCAGGGCAGGCCTGAGTCCACTCACCATCTCATCTATCAGTGAGACGGATCTGAGGTCAACATGTCCGTCTGCCAGAAGACAGCCACATCTGTCACTAGCAAACACATACAACCGGAGGACTGGAGCTGGAGGGGCAACTGCCATCTATTTTAGATTGGTATAAGAATAATCTACTGGGATTTTACACTCAACCATCTCTGGGGTTTCCAAAAAATTATTAGATTTAAATTGAATTTTCTCTTAAGGTCTGAAGGTTTTCTCCAAGTGCTTACATTTTGTCCATTACTCATTCATTCAACACTGGTGGTGGTAAACTACCTTTGTAGCCACAGCTGCTCTGGAGCTCACTGAGACGTGGGAGCTATTCTGCGCCCACAGCCTCTCCGACCACCACCAAACACCACAGAACCTCATTCATTCAAGGTCACATTTATTTAAGCACATTTTAAAAACGGATTCAACTGCCTCAAAGTACTGTACAGTTTAAATAAACAATATATGGGTAAATAAACCACATAGGGATAAAAGTACAATATATAGACTATATAGAACAATGCTAACACAAATTTAAAATCAACAAAAACTTAAACATTAAAACTAGTAAAAGCGAAATGTCCAGCTCAGTTTGAGTTAAAAGTGAGTTTTCAGAAGTAATTTAAAACTCAGATGTGACAGCTCTAATGATGAAAGGGAGAGAGTTCCAGAGTTCTGGACCTGCTATTGCAAAGCTCAGTCTCCCTTGGTTTTCAGTCGGGACCTGGGACAGTCTAAGAGCAGCTGGTCAGCCGACCTGAGTGCTCTGACCGGGATGTGCAAAGACAACATTCAAGTAAAGTGGAGCCAACCCATTCAGAGATTTCAAACCAAACAATAAAATCTTGAACTGAATTCTATAAACAACAGGTAGTCAATGGAGAGACAATAGCACAGGGCAAAGGGGGGGGGGGGTAAATGTTTTGCCACCCAAAGACAGTGTGCACATTTTCCAGTGGGATTCGAACCGGCAACCCTCTGGATAAAGGACCACCACTTTACCACTGAGCCACAGCTGCCCCCAAAAAAGGTAAATACTATGAGACACACACACTTGAATTACTTTATTGTGTATCTAATAAACCAGTCAGTAAATATAGTAATAATGGTAAAGCTGTGGATCAACATGTGTGCCTACTGGGAAAGGGCCACATCTGTCACCAGCCAGACCACTGGAGCTGGAGGGGCAACTATCATCCATTTTAGTTTTGAATAATACAAGTGTTTCATTTCATTCCAGCGTTAATGTTTTTATTCCTCCCAAGACCTGTGTCCATCACCTTCCCACAAATCTTGTTCCACGTCATTAGACACATCATCATGTGTTGCAACCATCCACAGCTGTGATTTTTCATACAATCAGTGGTGCATGATAATAGTGCTTCCAGCCTTGAGGACAGACAGGCCATATGCTTGTTCGCACATGCAAACCGTAAAGGACAACTTAGCTCAGGTAGAAATCTTGGCAGCTAGCCTTGGCATATCTGCTAAATGGAGGTTCAAGTCTTACTGGCAAGGTAAAGTGTCCTTGGGTTAGAACGGTGTATACAAAGCGCATACAGGAAATGATGGCATCCACACTACCGGATTTGGAGGCTACACCAGCTGCTTTATGGCTGTGTTAATTTGAAGTTGGCAAAATTACAACTCTAAATGTCACTCATGAGAAAGACTGATGCGCTGAGTAGAAAAAATAATGTTCGAGCGAGGAACGAACAAAAGCGAAATAGGAAACTGAGACGTGGGGGCAACAGATGCTGAATATTGTGCTCATTTATTTAGGGCCTGCTGTGTTAATGGCTATGTAAATCTGCTGGTCTCACAGAGTGGTAGAAACTAGCACTGGCAGGCCTCAACAATGCAGCCACTAATTGGAGATAAGGCTGAACAACAAACCTATAGCATGGCCTCATAAATTACTGCTCTTACACACGCCCAGCTTATTTGAGGCACACTTTTTAAATAAATCCTTTATAAATTGTGCATTATGGGTTGTTGTTCTTAGCTTTTTTCAAACTCAACCATCTCTTTTCTTCTTTCTTGTCACAAATAGAGAAAATATCCAGTGAGTGGCAGTTCTCTGGGGTAAATGCCTCATAGATGCCAAGTAAAAAAACAAAACAAAAAAAACACTTAGTAAACAAAAATTATGATCTAGTCTTGATTAAGTCCTTGGTTTAACCTGATTTTGCCTTGTAGACTTCTGTTGAAATCTAAATTTAGTCAAACTGTCTATGTCAGCAAATCTAATGATAATATTATCATCATATTCATGTAATGCACATAGTTATTAGATAGCACATGTTTTTCTAATATTGTGCAGCCCTAGGACCATCTTCCACTCTCCTGTGTGCTCTTCCTACTTGCCCCAGCCCTTCCCTGAGTTGTAAAAGAGGGGCTGTGCAGATTGAACAGTAAATTAAATTAATGTAGGCCATTTCTCAATCATTTTTCATCCCGCTAAAATGATTAAAGCTGACGTAAGAAGTTCATTAAAACAGAAAACATTAGGCTCATTAAAAAGCCATTAAAACTATCGCGGGGAGTTGATTTATGCTCTACTACGACTGGGGGAGGAAATGGTTGTACGAGGGGGAGGGAAGTCCGAATCGTAGAGAAAATGGGATGATGCAAATGTTAAAAATGTCACAATATACAGTAAATTCAGGAAGAACAGAGGTACAGGGAGGAGCAGGAAGCAGTAGGTGGTAAACATTAGCGTTTTATGGGACTGGACCTTTTTCCTAAATTGCCATTGGTGTCTACTGTGGAAAAACAGCTCTCTCTGTCTCTCTAATGCTGGCACACCAAGGCAGCCGAGCTTTTCACACCAGACATCATTAACTGTCCTTAACTCTGCCCATTAAGATCTGGCATTTACCAATCTAAATGTCACCGTACCTAATCATAGTCTTGGAGGCAAGGCACAGTACTGTATGAATGCATGGGAATGGAGGCCTGCACATGCGTTACATACCAATACGTCAGAGTCATTCATTTACAAATTATATGTAATCACACAGTTGTCGTTTTGTTGCACTCGCTGGCCACTTTATTAGATGGCGCTGTTCTTGTGCCTCTATGCAACTCACTATGTCTTTTTGGACTTGTTTAGGGTTTACTGAGAATGGTCTGAATAAGAGGAAAATATGCAGTGAACTGTGTCTTATTGACGCCAGAGGTCAGGTTGGAGTGGGCCATTCCAGATGATGGTATAGGCCCTTTTCCACTATGCAGAACGGGACGAAACATACTATAAAAAAACAAGGAATTACAAATACAAAAAAGACGAGTGTAAATCCCAGTGTATATCGAGCAGTGAGGCTGCAGCTAAAGCTACATCAAGCTAGCGGTAAACAGCTAACGGCTAACTACTTTCTCGTAGCTTTCTGAGCATTCAATTGTCAGCCCAGCGCTAATGTATCACATTCTAACCACTCGCATTTATATAGTAATACCTTGGCTTGTTTTTAACTGTAATCTAAACGATAAATGACATGTTTTGATTAACGTAGTAAGAGCCTGCAGATTGTTTTAACTGGTCTGGACCCTTCCTCAGAGTGCTCCTTAGGAAGGATCGATTTAGAACGCTTTTGAGAACGTTTAGGTCTAGTGGAATCACCCCCAAAGTGCCCCGTCTTGTCCTGTGCTCAAATAACCACAATAACTGACAATGAAAGTGTGCATAAACAAACCTTAGAGCAGATGGGCCATATAATTAGGTTCATGGTGTATCTAATAAAGTGTAAAGCCAGTGTTTTGTTTTATGACACAGTAGCTAAGAAAAGAGATAGAAAATGTTGAGAAGATCCATTGAAGCAGCAGACAGTGGTTCTGTCCTGGAGAGAAGGTCAGGTATGCTAACACAGCAATAGTGACTCGTTTGAGTTGGGCGCAGCAGATCGGACGCTTAGACACTCTTCTCACTGCTCACTCTTGCTCTAGCTTCAGGCAAGTATTCACTGATGTTTCTGTCTTAAAAGCACTGTAGTACAAGTCAGTGTGGAATACAACATGGGGAAAATACACAAGAACCTTTTGCTGCTTTGTGGCTTTTAAAACGTAAAAGACGTAATTTGCGGTGAATTTACTTTAGTAAAATAGACAAATTAATTCATTACATACAGCATTTTGACTTATCGTCGACCACTGTGTGTCACTGTAGCTTATTTTGTTATTAGTTTATATTCAAAACATAAGAGAAGAGGTCACTAATTGTAGAAATGTGACATGCGTTGTCAAAAAGAGTGCCCTATTATGCTTATGAAGAGAGAAATACCCCACACATTCTGCCCCACTCATTCTGCCTCCCTAAAGTGTGTGCCATTAGGCAGCAATTTATTCAAATATTCCCTGGTGTCTTTGAATGTATTGTGTGTTGTTAGCGTCTGACACATAAGGCAGGCTTTAAGGGCTTCCTTTAGGTACATGCGCTGCTCTGTTTGAAGAAACCTGAAGTTACAAATACGCATGTGCATCTACGCACAGAAAGAGAAAAAACAAAACAAGCCTCACACAGCTGTTTTGTGTTTAAAGAGAATTTCAAATCGCAGCACACATGGGCCAGTTGATGCTTTTAACCCGAAGGGATCCTGTTGCAGCCTCCCTAATTGTGTGTGAAGCTGCCAACAGTTTTTTCATGGGGTGTATGTTTAGTGTCTAACCATCCAGCTGACATAGCCATGCTTTGATTTATTAGCAAACAGTGCGGCTAGTTAGCACTCTGCCGTTACGGACACAGTGAGTTTTTTATGTTTGTATATGCCTGGCAGATAAATGTGAAGCAGAGAAATCCAAACATTTATTTGAACTTGAGTCTGAATTGCTGTTTTATTTATTTATTTTCTTCCATGTTTACAGACAATACATTTCTGGCATTTGACATTTGCCGCCATCTCACTTGTTATTTCATCTTTTTCTTTTTAGCTTTCATGCCTTTACTCTTGTTTTGCTGCGTCTTTGCTCTTATGGCATAATTTGTTCACAAAATCCTCAGATCTGTTCAGCTCCAAAGGATTCCCGTTGACACATGAATTATGGAATTGGACATTATTCAATGTTGTTTCACGCTGCTCTTTACATTGTGTCGCTCTGTATTTAATGGGGGAACAGAGGAATCAAACATGATAGGGGTGTCTGATGCAATATTTATTCACAACACAAAAATACTGTCCTTTTTTATCCACAGTGCTTCCATGTGGAGTTGAATCTTGCGTCATAAGTATACTTGGGTCATGTTTAAAGATCAGATGCCACCATCTGCACAGTTGCATCCAAGTGTAATTGCTTTTATTTGTCTAATTTGTTCCTAGATTAACCCAATTCACATGGGTTAGCTGTTTTGGGTTCATTCATTTTTGTAAAGAATACTGAGTAAAAATACACTAATTTGCCACTATTTTCTTAAATATCACTTCACAAGCCATTAGGTTTAAACCCAGCTTCTATCCTATACTGCTTGACAACTTTAATGTAATAACTGCTTAATAACGGCTAGTTGAAAGCACAACATTACTTTACAATTGGTCCAATTTGACTGAACATGTACCTACAGTATGTGTTTGTAGTGATATGGTAGTATTTTTTAAAAGCTAAATGTTACAAGGCAATAAAAACTTCACAGAATAAGTGCAATGGAGCAGACTTTATGCTTGTTTGGTTTTGATTCTTGCGGTAATGAGTAAGTGAACCTTTAAAAAGAAGAGCTGTATTCTCTTCAAGTATCTGCAACCACAAACTGTTTACTCTTTACCTAAACAGAAGGAATCACTGCATATTGCCAACGCACAAATTAGCACTCTACCCTGTTGTTCTGTATCTTTTTTGCTCTTGTGCCAACATCCTTCCAGCACAGTGAAACCACACATTTATTTTGTAACCGTGGCTTTATATATCTAATATTTTTTCTCCATAATTACCAGTAAAAGATCCACTCTTGTGTGCATGTCTAATATCCTGTCAGAAGTGTTGCCGTGGTGACCAAAGCAGAAGTTCACCAAAGCTTAATGTTTCACTTGACTACACAACGCACACACAATACACCCACAATACACACGCACACATACACTCACCAGTGGACTCCTTCCTCCTCCAGTCAAATGAGTGACACGCACGGCCAGCTTTAGCTTTTAATGAATTAGTCATAACTGTCATCATCAATCAATCAATCTATCAATCACTCAGTCAGTCCTGCAGAGCGGCCATGGCTGCATGCATTATGTATATTCTGTTAGTCAGAATAAGACAGACAAACTGCTCATTTCTCATGCAGCAGCCAAGTACCTTTTGTGAACTTATGCAACCTTACCAAGTTAGAGCTCAGGGAGGCAGCTGCAAAAGGGAATTGGTCTTTGGAAAGGAATTGCCAAGAACCTTGACCTATTAAGGGAAGACTGTCAGTTCATTAACTCCAGACAAACCTTATTTTGACGTGGGTGAAATAGTTGGTTTGGGTGAACTAAATTATTCAAATCCTGAAAATGTTTCAGTCAGTGGACGTCAGTTTACTAGTAAAAAATGAAACATGCTGAAGGTCTAATTTATTGACAATTTTGACAACAACCTTTGTGCCACAAACAATATACCATTCCAAAAATGGGCTGTTCTAATGTCAGAGGTTAATGAGTTGCATTTATTGAATAACTAGGCTACTTCAATAATATCATTTTTATGTAACAATACTTACAGTACAAATGTCGGCTATGCTATGCTATGCTTGTTTGAAAAAAAAAAATCTATTATATTTTTTTCTGCCTGACAAATCAATACCGAATTTCAAATCTGACTTTTCAAACGGTTGAATACTATATCAAATACATTTGACTATTGAGTATTTATCTGGATGTTTACTTTTTACTTCTATACTTCTACTTTTCTATTATTTTGAAGTATTTTTACTCATGTACAAACTTTGACTACCACCCTAGCAGTTCCACATTTTTGAAGCTGTGAACGTAGCCCATATTTTATTTATGCTATTATGTTCTTTGTTCTGACCGATTCGGCTCCCTGGAATCACAAAGAGCTTGTTACAAACACTGAGGTCAGACAAGCAGATGAAATATGTAACATGTATCCTTAAAAACGCCTCCGACTTCACACCTTGGCCCGCCCCCCCCCCCTGCTGCTTTCGCTGGATTCATAATTGATGATCTATAAATGAAAAATGTATTTTCATCCCTCCTGCCGCACTCAAACATGATCTTGTGGAGTGTGACCGTGTCCGCTCAAACTCTGACCATTGTTTGCTATTAATATCATTCTTTATTCTACTCCTTCCTGTGTAGTTTTCTCTAAAGAAAAAGGGTACTTTGTTCATCCAGGGGAATTCATAGCAAAGATTGAAAATTGCAAAGGCTCTTAATTAAAAAGTTTAGTCTGTAGTGTCTGCTAGGGCAGGACTTGGTACAAAGTTATCCAGGAAGGTCAATCTAATGTATGGTTTAGGGAATGAGAGAAGGACAGGACGAATCTGAGGTAGCAGAGCTAAGACGTTAGTTATTAGTGATTAGTGTGAGATGAATTATATCGGTGCAGATAATCCCGTGTAGTGATCTGCAATAGTTTTTATTTGCTGATTAACTAAATTGCGGCAATTCAATTGTGTCAAGCAGATTCTGCTCCTGCAATGTCCAAAAAATACACAATAGGCCTCCCCTCCAGCTAGGTACATCCTGTTGAAGATATTGGCTACAGCTCTCCTACTTCCCCTGACAGGTTGCCCCAGTGGCACTGAAGGATGGGTCAAATGCAGAGGACAAATTTCCCTATGGGGACAATAAAGTATTCCTTAGCCTTAAAAAAATGACTTGAAGCAATGCATAAAAAATAAAGTGTAAAAAAAGAAGAGAAACAGCAACACCACCCTCCATCTTTACCTCCAGAACAGGTACAGTTGCTTACCTCAGCTCACTGCATGTTTCAGGCCCCCAGTTGACTACCGGCTCCTGCCCAAAAAGAGACGATCCATTAATCAGCAAATAGTGCATTACCTTTGTAATTAACATTCAATTGAGTTTCACCCAGCAATATTTCATTATGTTATATGCAAATAATTTTGAGCGATTGCCTCATTTGGTTTGTGAGCTGAGCACAGTGATGTATTGGTTTAGAATATCCAAGTGTGTGTGTGTGTGTGTACTGGTACTGTAGGTTAACGCATTTCCATGAACTCACTCTGTTTGTGTCCTCCAGTCCCACATAGACATAATACAGCATACACCAGCACATACTACTAGATATGATAGATAGCCAGGCCATACATCCCTGTATGTAAGTCGTTAAGCTCTTTACTCACATCCAACTCATTTGAGATTTACTGCACTCCATCAAACCTGTGTTTACCACTAAACTCCTTGGTTAATTCATACTCATATTTACACTGTTGTACAATACCAACCTGTAAAATATTTGTAATTTACTGACAGAAAGTAGACAATCTATTGAACAATAAAATGTTCAAAATAACTGGCCCCTTTAATAGGTAGACCTATTTACCTGCATGTGCGATTGAATAGCTAATGGTCTAATCAGATTGTATTGTCAGGTTTTTTAAACAACCATGTCTGGAGTTTACAGAAAATGGTTTAAAAAATAATCAAAATTCTGAGCTACAATATGTAAAATGCCGAAGTTCAGAAAGCTCTTTGAGAAGGCTATAGCAACAGAAGACAATGCTGGGTAGGGATGGGTACCAAAACCCGGTATGTTTTCAGCCATGGTGCCACATCATTCATTTTACTCGGACCGCTGCCAGTGTGAAGGTGAGGAACAGTTGCTCAGTTGCACTCTCGCTCAGGCGCTCTGTCTCTAGCCAGCGAGACACACTCCAGCGAGACAAACTCTTGTCCTGTATTAAAGTAAATGCAGAGAGCGCACGCTGTCTCAAATACAGAAAAAGCATTGCATTTAGCGGCGGTGACTAGGGTAATCTGTCTGATGTCAAACAGAAAGATGAACGTTTGAGCGCCCGAGTGTGACGGCTAGCATCAAAATGATTACAACTGGTATGTATTCTAGCAGTAAGTATGGCGCACATAGCTAAAGTGTTGTTTATCAAAGATAAGTTCATGGGATTTTAGTAAAAAAAAAAGTAAAAAATGGCTATGTACACTGTAAAAAAAAAAAAAGAAAACTCTTTATATTATAATAAGAAGCTGAAAGTAGTAATCACACCACCATTTTGCATATACACTAATGACCTGACATATACTGTAAGTGTAAAACAACATTGTGCACATAAAATCTATGTTGCTTTTCAACCTCTATTAATGTAAATTTGGAAAATACATCAGTCTATAAAGTATTTATTTTGTGTTCTTCCCACTTTTTCCCACAGAAAAGAGTACCTGTAAAATAAGCAGTATCAATAGGGGTAGTAGTATCGATAAAATCTTAACGATGCCCATCCCTAATGCTGGGTGCCACTTATTTAGGTAAAGGTCTGAGTGAGTGTAATACATTTTTTTTGCCTTTTTTAATAATATTTTAAACTTACTAACCTGTGCTATGTAACAGCTTGATATTGGATAGAGGCAGCTCCAATTTTGCGCATGTGCATTTCTATGTATTCATTTATAATGCATTCAGTCAAAGCAGTGGCATATTATTGAATGTGATGCATGTCAGAAAATGCTTATCACTACAACTCAAGTGCAGACATAACAGAAGGGGACAAGTTCCTCCATGCCAGTATATATAACTGTATGCGTTTAGGTTTGCAAATTTTAGGCCGCTCAAGCAGCGAAAGCAAATGTATATGCTATGTTTTGTCAGACTAATTCATGCTGCTGACAGAACTCATTGATGGCTTATAATTATAGGAGCTGCAGCAAGGTGAGGACAGCAGCTATATGGAATTGAGATCACCTTTAGCTGTCAAAATGTTACAGGATTCTGCAAAATTGCATTCAATTTTGTGTCTAGTCAGATATAAATTGGTTGCCACATAAATTTAAATGCTGATAGGTATGCCAAGCCTAAAATTATTTTGTATTCCACTGAAGTACATTGACATTCATTCAGTCTTCAGTCTGTGCCTTTCATCTAAATTAATGAAATGCTATGAGGATCTAGGAGTAAAAAAAACAACAGACAAAAACATATTTGTATAGATTTAAATGCATTTTTTAAGACCGAAATCATGAGTTTGTCTTATAATGTTGATGTTTTAGTGTCCATAAACATCATACAGTGCATTTTGAATGGGAGTGATTGTAGTCATGTGGGCATTAGTCTATATGACTTGCATTAATATATTAATGGGATTTTAGGATTAAAATGATAAGACAATTTGACCTGACTTGTACAGTTGGGAAACCTGGCAAATATGTTTTGTTATACAGTATGTATCAAGCAGGTTGACTTTATTAAGAAACTTGTGTACAAGGAGAACACAGATCAAGCCCTAAGCCCTGTTAAATGTAGTGTTCTGGCTCTGTCTTGCCACAGACAGTATTTATCAGACAATAAGTCTCAAGAAAGGATGGGTAATGCTCCCTGAAACGGTCTAGGACTAAGACAAGAGGTCTTGGGTCTTCCAAGATAGAAAGTGGAGAAGGGCGGGGGTGAGACCTTCAGCTCAGTTTATCTGTCTAAACCCACAGTGTATGACAAAATGGGAACAAGCAGGTGTCTGGGTGAAAGTGGTCTCACAGCAATAACATTTAGTACCACCAAAACCTGTTCCTATTTACCATCACCATCATTATCATCTTTATGGGTTATAAATATATATATATATGGGAGAAAGAGATATATAATCATTTTTTGATTTGATAGGTCCCTATCAGTATAGTACAAGACAAGATGTTTGACTAAATGATTATATTTTACACTTTTGGAATAAGAGTACATTGGTGAAAGCAGCGCTGCACATAACTCTCCGCCTCTATTTCAGAGAGGTGTGTGCACGGGGCTGACACTCGGGCAATATCATTACATGACAACTGCCAATGTGTCCACTAGCGCTGATTCATAGGCCCCCGAGTCCGAGGGCTTGCCCAGAAAAGAAGGCTCTCCATCAAGCTGAATGTGAGCAGATGCTGGCCCTGCGCTGACAGCTTTCCAATATGCAAACTTTCTGTGTTTATTTATTTGCGTCTTAATGACCCCAGGTTCAAGCCAAGGGGCATTTTTCCTCCTTCTGTGAAAAAAATATACATCACCGTCATTTCTCCTGTCGACTGTTTGTCACTCACCCATCAAAGTCAAGCGGCGGCCGGGGTAACTTTGACTCGGAAGTTTACTCTGCACTTGGCGAGAGATGGATGTCTTTGAAAGTTTACCCTTTAATACCAATAAGTGCTTATATCATTCTTGTGCCTATATGCACTACACATATACACTGCCATACTCCCTCCCTGCCTGCTTTAATCAGAGTAATGCCAAGCCATCACGGCCCTATTGCCTAGGTTAGACAACAGGACAGTTAAATGAGATTACACTACAGCGCTGCATGCCGTTAAGTCAGCCGGGGTGGGGTATGCCTTTGTGAGCCTTTTGGAAGGGCATTCAAATGAGTTGGCTGAGCACAAAAAGATAGCTTGAGCTCTGTCAAATTAAAGCTGTCTGAGAAATGTGAATGCTAGTTACCTGTTGCAGTTTCTTGACACATCTCAATTGAGGATAGAGGATCAGGCCTGGCTGCTACATTGATGTTTTGCTATAAGTTCCTCCTGCCTGATTTCTGAGTGGCTGTTTGAGTTGTATTGTCTCATTTCACATCAGACTTGTTGGCTTTTCCCCGCATGTTAATAAACCCTGTAAAAAAATCTTAGTGGGTTTTTTTTTGGCAGGACTTGGCTCAGGGCAGGCAGCTTCTCAGTTTTGTGGGACTCTCGGTATATATATATATATAAATATATACGTATATGTTTTTATGTGTGTGTAAGCTCTAGAGAGTCAGGATAGTTTATGTTTCTGTCCAATATAATAAAGCTTATTATCCTTCTCTGTCTGTTCTGCCATATTATGCTGTAATATTGACTCCTTGAAGAAGAAAGGTACTGTTGGACCACTATAATTGTCATGCTGTTGCTGAGGGACCCTATGTTATAATTTATTAATTCAATAAAATTTTATTTGTATAGCCCTATATCACAACAAAGAGGGCTTCACAAAAAGAGATATATGTAAACAATAAACAAGGTAATTGCAAACAATAACAAAGTTAAAAGACAATCAATAACACACAAACAAAAGGACTGTCCCAGGACATCCCCTGTCCTTAGACCCTCCATCGCGACAATGGAAAACTAAAAAAAAAAAACATTTATGGGAAAAAGATAAACCTTAGGGAGAACCACATGATAGAGGGATCCACTCCCAGGACAGACAGGCTGTAGATGTGTCCAGGACTGATGGATGAGGTCCTTGTGCTGAGAGAGCTCAATATTAGCATCCTTTGATCTATATGCTTAAACTGTATGTAATGAGCCCTATAAATGCAATTTTTAAACATATTGTCACAATAATCATTGTAATATTATCATTTCAAACGCTTATGCAATACTCGTGAAAATACTCTATACGCTATAATGTTTGTATAAAATAGTAACCAGAATAAATGTCAAAAAGGTCTTTGGAGTGTGACATATAGACACTGTCCGTCAACTACAGTGCAGAAAGAGCAGTAATATTTATGTTCGGATGTTTTGCATGGTGCTAAAATAGGGGGTGGGCTGTATCCTAATCTCATGGATGGTCAGATTATCGCAGGATCATGAGGCCACATAGATACAGGTGCAGAGGCTCCTGTTTTGCATGCTGAGCAGAAATATCAGATGTGAGAAACTAAGCTGCTCCCAGGGGACAGGGGAGAACTTCAAAGGCGTCCAGATTATCTTTCATGAATGCAAATCAGAGCGTATGGAATGAACTGAAATATGTGGTTGCAGTTAGGAATGGGCGATATGGACTCAAAATGATATCACAATATATTTTGGTATTCATCCTGATTGCAATAAATACTGATATAAATACAGGACACTATAGGTTTGACCAATTTCAGTTTCTGCTGCATCAACTTCAATTCTAATTTCAATTAATTAGTTAGTTGTTATATTGTGTTCTGTTTAACTTTAAGATACACTTTAATCAAAATTGCAAATGTATATTAATTTAGCATTATGTTATCATATCATAACATTTCACCATAAGTTATTAAGTTTAAACTAGTGCTGTCAGTCAGATTATAAAAAAAACAAAAAACAGATTAATCACACATTTGGCCTGTGATTAATCATGATTATATATATATATTTTTTGTAAAATCCTTTTTTGTGGGGCCCCAGATGGGTCTTCCACCCCATAATACTGCTATCACCGCCCCTGCTCCAGCCACACTCATAGAAGTCAGTCATAGAACTGCTTCAGCCTCACAGGGCTGTTTGGACAGTGCAGATCAAATTAACCACAGAAACATTAGACTTGTTCAAATTTATGATTTCTGTTGTTTTTATAAAACTACAGCAAATATATTGTGAGAAAAACACGGTTTAAGACGGCAGGAGCGGCTTGCGTGTTGGATTGCAGATTTAATGCCTATTCTTTTCAGTGGATGTATACTGAATGAGATATTTCTCATCATATCTCTGCAAATATGAGACCATTTCAACTCTGTCCCTGTCCACAGTTTTATTCTCTGATTCTCTGACTGCAGGCTGCACATCCCTCTGCTCTGCACTGCTCTGTTTTGCACTGCTCTGCTCTGCACTGCTCTGCTCTGCTCTGCTGCTGAATCTGCATCAATTAATGAATAACTTGTCAATTGTTTTGGATTTTGGCATGAGTTAACACCAGCGATTATGTTAACTCAGAATTTTCTGTCATTTACTGATTACTTTTAAGCGTTGACGGAACATTTTGAAGGCCGTCTGTCATTCAAATGGTTTTACATTGTAGCTTAATTATCTCCTGTAGCAAAGCCTGTATTAACTTCCTATAGCTTACTGCTAAAAACAAGCTCCTCTCTGAAGCAGCAAAACAAGGGAATAAATATCGATCCGTTTTCTCTTTCACATGTTCCAGCCCGTTTGACTCGTTCTCACGTAAGTGCACCGTCCCTCTGCTCCCTCTGCTCCTTCCGTGTGTGTGTGTATCACCTTGGCTCCATAGGCCTCTACGTGCCCCTCGCTGTCAAACTACAGCTCACAGACATCCCTAAGGCAGATTGCACTACTCTGCGTCAATGCGATTTTATATGTTGAGAAATAAAATTCTGGTCCACGTTAGCATATGCCTGGTCTGTACTTGTGTTTTAAAAGGAACTTTTATGCCGTGGTGGCGGATTAGACGTGACGACTACCACAGAGGAATACAGAACCTGTAAAATAAACACAAAAGCAACTGCATTATGCGAATTTTGTGGTGAATAGAATAGTCTTACTGAATCAAATTATTATGAAAATATAGAATGGATAAAGTTTATTTATTTATTTTAGAATGGATATATTGACGGATAAAAGTAGGTCATGACTGGACTGTAATTAACTCAAACACTGGTTAACGCATTAGTTGATAGCGTTAGTTTATACCGATTTAATGAAAAGAGCTTCAGAGGCTGAATAGCAGACAGACACTGCTACAGCTAGTGTAATAATACATACATACACGGTTTTATTTTAAAATGTGCTTTATTTTGAAATAAGTGCACCGCTTCTGTCTACTTCCTCTGCTGCAGCATAAACAGTGTGAACAAACTAGCACTACAATAAATCGCAAGAAAAACATCAGATACAATCTTTTCACTGTGGTTTTAAAGTTTAGAGAGGAGTGAGATTTGGCAAATGTGCCAACATCATGGATGAGCTCGGGTCTTAAAGCAATCTGCATCCAAGTGTCACAGGTGAACAATCGCTCCCTATTGGTTATCCATCACTATGGTAACTGGGCAACAGGGACCGGAGGCTCATCACAATTGATCAATCCATGCTAACTGTAATTAAAAGCATTGCCATAATAAGTACCTTGGGAGTGATAGCCAATCGGTCAAATCCAATGGGGAAAAAAAAATTAAAAAGGGGAAGTCAGTAATTAGTGTTAACAATTTTATTTAAGGGTTTAGACGTCTCTCCATAAGATTACATTTGTCAATTCAAGTTCAAGTAAACAATGATAAAATATTTTGCAATCATTTTCTTCAAGTCTACAAAAAGTATTTCACACAATTCATTTGATTAACCCATGGTAGACTTATCAATCCTAGGTTTTTATACATTATGCCAATGCACAAACCAATTAAACTAGTAAAAGAGATAAATGTGCTTCAAATCTTTGGGGCTTATTCGAACAACTTGCACTAGGGCCCCGCATTACCACCTTTCACCACTGGGTCAGGAGATGGAGAGATGAGGAGTGAGGGATAAGAGGAAGGAGATAGATATGGGAGGTATTAAACATGAGTAGAGGTACTGGGAAGGAGCCAAAGGGCTGGAACGAGTGGGCTTGGGTGAGAAGATCAAAGCTCAAGTGTTACGATGGCAGATTGAAAAGCATTGGGTTGCAGGGAAGAGCAGTACTGGCTGAATATCTGAACCGAATCTTGCACATAAACTAGCTGCAATGGGGGAAACAAATCTTTGAATTATAAAACAAGACAGAGCCCAGTGCTCAGGCCAGATGTGTCTAAAGCTTTGCAAATTTGCAATCACAAACCTCCATCCCAGAATAGTGTGTTTGGTCAAAATGCCATCTTCTCCAAAAGTGAACCTGAATTTGAACATGCAAGATTTGATGATGAATATTTGGATTTTTGGCATTCTGTTTTTTAAAGATTGAAGAACGCCTTGCAAGAAGTTTTAGAAGAAGAATTATAGTGAACGTTTAAAAAAAGTCAAAAGGTTTTCCCATACAGTACTGTGCAAATTGCATCAAATACACACCAATCTTCAAATGGTATCTAAACAGTGATCATAATTTTCATAACAAACACTGAAATTAATTAATAATTATGGCAAATACTGGGCATCACTACAGTACAATGAAGAATGCCATTGGGTGAGTACTGAATGTGCTGGGCCTTGGGGACAAGAGGGGGTGAAGAGTGATGGATGGAAATTAAGTATTTAAATCCTGCTTTTGTTGTCTAATCTAGTTCCATATCTGATTAACTACACACCCTAATTAAAAATAAAACATCTTAAGTCTCGACTGAAGTGAATCCGGCATTCTGAATTTGAATACACTGCGAGCTCGACCCTATTGATAAACCTTTGTTGGGGTATCCCCCCCCAAATCCCTTCATAAACAATTAGGCAAGTTATAGAGTGTTTAATGCGATAAGGGCAGAAAAAAATGTGTCTTTTGTTTGGCAGTCCACTGGGAGAGCGGTCCAGGAGTTAGTTTGTGTTATTGTGTTGGGTCCCCTGAGGAGGAGGAGGCTGCACGGTTGGAGAGCTTCAGGCTTTTGCTATCATGCAGGGAAGTGTAGATCTGCTATGACATCACCACAATGTTCAAGTTTATTCAATTTGTCTTTCTTTATTTGCCTTCACAGCTTCTGGCCTCTTCTCCATCAGAGTTTTGAATACATGCATGATACACACGCACACACACACGCACACACACACACACACCTTTAGACAACAGCACAGCAGAGGCACGTTTCAATTGCCCAGGAGGCGGCAAATTAAACAAGGCTGAGAAAAAGACTGAAATTCCTCCCTGTCCCCTTGTTCCCTTTTCATTTGAATTTGTGATTGCTCACTGCTGTGGCGCTGCTGTCTGCTGCTCCATATTGGAAAGCATGACATGAGCAGAGCCTCGGTGTTTATTGAGACTCGCACGGTGTTTAGTCGACCAGGAAACAGCAAAATGTAATTTCCATTGAAGATTTGTGTACTGCAAGCTTTCTGGAGAAAGAAAAATTGGAAAATTACTCAGACAACCTCTTGTTTGTAGCCTACCCCAGAACTAAGGTGCTTGGGCTGGTTGTCCACTAATTGAAAGTTTGGTGGTTGGATATTCACAACCAGTTGATACTGTTGTTGTGTCCTTGGGCAGTTGTGTTACGTTCTCATCTCTTTATGGAGCTTGAGGGGTCTTTTCTGTCAAAAAACTCCTTAATCTAAGGATCCTATCTGCTCCTAACACATGTCTTGCTAATATTTTGTCCCCATAAATGATTCATGCATTTTCAAAGCTCGATGCCAGCATTCATTGGTGTTTACTTGTTCTTCTGGGCCCTCCTTTTTAAATGCGATGTGGCTTTTTATATAAGACCGCAATTACCTGCGCACATAGAGGAGCCCGAGGAGGAAATGCAGAAATGTCACCACACTCGGCTGAGCTAAACTGGCTAAACGATGACAAGCCCCCCGACTGTCAGATAAACAGACTAACAGGCATCAGGCACTATCGTACACTTCACCGTCCTCATTAAGAGCGGCTAATGCGGATGTTCAGCTCGGCAAATTGGGAAGACATCAAAGCCTCTTGTGATATAGGATGTGGTAAGAGAGTGGTGCCTGAGATCATAAACCCTTATGACCATATAATAAGACAGATTCTCTTTTTTATTTTGACATCAAAGATCCGGTGCGTGACGGCCATATATTTTTGCTACCTTATGGCTGGAGATAAAAGATCTTAAGTCCTTTCATTTTTATTGATACTTTGACGCAACACTTTAAAAACCACTCACTGATACTTGGTTATGTGTGCAGTTTTTATATTGAAACCTTGGTTGGAAAGTTACCTTCAAGCTATATTCCATTTTTTTTATTGCAATGACTACCTCTAATCTCATAATTAAAAGTTTCAGGTTTCAGTCCGAATAAACCATAAAGATCCTACTATATAGAATATTTTACCTCTGGCCTGTACTGCATGGCCTTTAGGAAGGAAAGGTCTGAATCTAAAACTTCTCCAATTTTGTAAAAATATTGTTTGCTATGCTTGATTGGAAGGATTTTTTTTTTATTTATCTTTTTTGTTTATCACATCGGACAAGAATCAGTCAGTTTCAGGACCAAACGACACAGACAGAGGACCATTCACTTACTTACGAGGACTATACTTTTTTTTTTTATCAACAATGTTATTTATTTGACCTTAAATGTGACATATTTTTCCTTTTCAAGTAACTCTTAACTTTCTTTGATGAGGGCTTTCTTGTGTAATGGGTCAGCACACTAGCTTGCTATATTTCTAAATAGGGATGAACCGATATTAAATTTCTTGGTATAGATTTCAATTACCAATTTGGCCGATACCGATTCCAATACCGATATTCTGTGAACGTGTTTTTAGTTGGCTTTTGAAACTACGAAATCTACATATTAATAACAGCTTTAATATATATCTGTTTCTAAACCTAAATATTAGAAGTGATCTTTTAAGAACAACAGATTAACATCGTCCATCTGTTCAGGCCGATACGATATCAGTCAAAATTGTAAATATGATCAATATACCGATGTTGGGCCGTGCATCCCTAGTCTCTGTGTCTGCCCTGTGACCTCTCCACCCTGCCTATGGCCCGTATGTGCTGTGATAAGGTACAGTCACCCACAAACTAATGGGAAAAAGCAGAGAAAGATGAATGAACATCTTAGTCCAACAAACTCAAGGTCCGTCAGCCACACCTCTATATAACACTGTTTAGGTAGCCCTGTAAAAGTCAGGTCTAAAAATTAACAGTGATTGTATTAATTAACAGTGCTGTTGACATGGTCCTAAAGCCAGCAGGATTTTCCCAGATGCTCAGCAAACAGTTAGTCTTTATGGCAACATGGCAGACCTCCTCATGCAGAGGATGTCCACAGGCTACCCATGAGCACATGTATCTTGTATGACGCAGAGTTGCCATTTCTAGGCCCTCTGGTTTAGTGTTAGTGGAGCGGTTAGGGGCTGCTGTTTCGGATTAGCCGTGGGTTTATAGGCAAACGCTTGCACCCTCCCAGATAGGTCTGCACTTGATTATATAGATAATGTTTTTTGTGTGTTGCTGGATGTTAATTACCCCAGAACAAGGCGTACTTGAAGGAGTGTTTCAGGTAGTGGCTCTAGATTACCCCCCGGAGTGAACATAGAAGTAGTACTTAAAAACACTGGGCAATAACCTTAAAAACGTGAATTAAATGATTCTTGCATTTTCCCTCACACAGACAATGGCCAAAGTGATTACTTCCATGCTCAAGTTTCCTCCAGATCAAGCGGAAAAGGTTTTGGAGAAAGAAGATGCAAAGATTATAGTAAGCATATTTATATTTACTAAAGTCATCTACATTATGACTTGGGCTGCACAATATGTTGTATGTATAATTTATCACTGTATTGGCAAAATGCCAATATCTGTTTCACAAGAACCAAAACAATAATATGCTCTTCTATCTATTTGAAAAACTGTAGTCTACGAACAAACGATTATTACCTGTAAGTCCAAAAATGTATGTATCTTAAGAAAGCATTAATCTTATGAAGGATATCACATATTTGTATTCATTAGTTATTGCATATAGCATGGTTTTATATACTGTTGCATTATTTCTTGCATCAAACGTGACGACATAATTCACCAAAATGACGTCTATATTTTAATTGTGCTCCCACAGCCCTGGTTGCGGTGATCTCTGAATGGTTCTGGTACATTTCTTTATAAACTTTGCTGCTTCTGCTGCTCCTGAAGGGGACGACTGCCAAGGATTTGATCAAGCCCTTCTCGTCTGCATTTTGTGTTATTATGTGTGAATGTGTGCCACTATTGTTGGTGTGCGCTTCTGTATGATGGTTTGTGCGACTGTATGGGTGTGAATAACTTAAAATTTAAAAAAACGAGGGAATTGAATTAAAAACATACCAGAAATCTTCCGTAAATCCAGTTTTACATTGAAATTGATTTTATTTATATATTTTAGATGTTCAATGGTTTTTGTTTTATTATTTAGTATCACTGTATAAAGGCTTGTGCAATAAATCATATCATTATTCCTTATGGACAGTCTGTTGATTTTGGCTGTGTCCTATGTAAATCTGTAATGACCCTATTAACTGTGTACTTACATTTGTATTATTGGCCTCTGGACCTGGTTTATTTGACTTCTGCTTTTCTATGCTTTATATTTTATAGACACTGACACAGAAACCCAAGACATGTAAGTTGTATTATGACTTCAAGCTGTACCATAAGGGAGTGTATATGAATTGCGTTTTCAAACTAATTAAATAACAAAATGAAAACTCACTATTGTATTTACAGTTACTGCATTTGTCAATTCTTTTATCTTGATTATCGGAGTATGTTCTCTGCTTGAATGTCTTATCTCACAGCTGGGATTTACATTAGGGCTTCCCAATGCAGACGACCAACAGGGTGATAACCTGCCGAAATGCAACAGGAATGCAGACAGCGCAACAAATTTAGCTGCGTGACCTCTGACCTTACTCCATGAACTGCAAGGACAGTCTTACACAGTGTCACACGTACTATATACAAACACTTTAAATGGAATAATTAGCTTGTCTTCAATGTGTTACACGAAAATATGACAGTTTATAGATTATATACTAGCAGTACAGTCTTATTTTACTGTAGCGTCAATCAATATCTACTCTAGATCAACCTGTAGCCTACTGTATTAACATTAGGTGGCAGCAGTGCGCACAGTCCCCGTTTTGGTGAATTGAGCTCCTGAAATGTGATGCTCGAGCCTCAAACCCATTCTGGTCTCTACACGATCATGTTACTGTCTACGTCCGAGTTAAACATAAAACATCCGCTTTGCCTTTTCAAAATAAAATCGCACTGACGTCTTTTACGTTCAATCCTTTACTCCGGCTTTTATTTTGGTAACTGTCTCTCGCTACATCCGGTTTGCTCCCCGAATTCTTTGCGCCAACTTTCCACATCTGACCACATTTATCTCCACGCCAGGGAGCCTGCGA
This sequence comes from Philypnodon macrostomus, assembly GCA_036025475.1. Lineage (NCBI taxonomy): Eukaryota > Metazoa > Chordata > Actinopteri > Gobiiformes > Eleotridae > Philypnodon > Philypnodon macrostomus. The sequence continues at coordinate 5,110 of JAVQKC010023714.1, read as the reverse complement.
GCAACAACTTTTTGACACAGAATGGAGAGGAGCTGACGCACCGTTATTACCGGACCGTTAACTTTCCTTCACAAGGCTCTACTCATGCCTTTACAGACGAACAACGCGGCAACATCTTAACTATTACTTAAACTTAGTCTATTTTATCCAGTTTTGTCACTTTAAGGGCTTGTTTTTTTCTTTTTGGTCTTTTTGGACACTTTTTGACCGCGCTATTACGCATGACGCTCAAAGGGATGGCTTCACGTCGGACGCAACGAAAAACGGGACTTCAGCACGTTTTCTACCTCTACCTCTCCTTTGCAGTGGCCTATTCTTACAACATAGACTTAGAACATCCAATAGTGTTCCGCGGACCTAACTCTAGTTTCTTTGGTTATTCTGTGCTGGAGCATTATCATGACAACACACGCTGGTGAGTCCACTGTTCTTGGGATGCTTTCAATGTACTCGTGGTAAATGATGTATCTGCACAAAAACAAAATATTAAAATTGGCATTTGACGGTATCTTTTTGTAGTAAGTGGATCATGTTAGTAAGTTGTCCTTCATCCCATTCCGCAGGGTAATAGTAGGGGCTCCGCGGGCAAACTCTACCTACAGTAGTTTCGTTCAATCCCCCGGAGCTGTATACAAGTGTCGAGTTCACAGCAACCCGGAGCACCGCTGCACAGAGATGGACATGGGACGAGGTCAGTCACCCCTGGATCACTTCAACACACACTAGCTTCACTATAACTTCCTGAGAGCTGTCACTTCACAGGACACTCCTTCTCTGATGTCCACTGAACCTACACTCCCCCCCAAGCATCTGTTTTGTTTTATCTGAATAATGAAGCCTTATACTGCCCTTAACACTGCCACTGTTGTTCTTTTAAACAAGCTCCACAATGGTGACAAGAACAAGACAAGAAACTGCTGTGAGCCCAGATCTATAAATATTTAGATAATTATGATTTATGCCTTTACTAATATTTTCTGAGAATGTGAGTCAGAGATGAAAAATTAAATAAAAGTTTGGGTCCTGTATTCCTCCGAAGCTGAGTGAAAGCCAGGGTGTGTATTCCCTAAGTATAACCCCATGTTTTGTCAGTGTGTCACTAAAAACACATGCGCATGTTATTAAATAGAGCAAATGTACTAAATCAATACGTACAATATCTGGGTTCACCAATCTCTAATCATTTCCCAGTTCTTCCAACAATACAATATAATGGTTCATTTAGGGGCTCTATCAAATTCATCGTCACTCATCATCACTCGTAAACAACTAACTAGAATCCAGCCACAAAAGGCCAGTCCCAAACCTTGATAAATGAAGAAGGTTGTGTCTGAAAAAAAAAAATCAATATGCAAATCACAAAGAGCATAGCATCCATTGCATAAAACAGTTAATGTTAAATACATTTTCTGTTGATATAAGAGTTTTATTGTCACTTCTCTACAAGTACTAACAGTTCATCTCATGTCATAAATGCACCAATGCACTTCAGCAATTCACTTTACAGTTCTTTAGGGAGTCCCTGTCTAGCTTTCACACTAACAAGACATTTTCACAAGCCCTGTGCTGCAGGACATATGAATTTGAGTGGGGGTTCACTGAGGACGACTACACAACAACTGAATAATTGAGCGTATTTGTGTCAAGCTTTTTGTGATGTTCTTTATATTTCACATTCACACACTGAAGGTGATAAGGTACCGCTGTAGCCATAGATGCAGAACTTGGGGCAGACCACACCAACCTCAACAGTCACACAAACACATACTGTGCCCAAGGACACGGCAGCAGAACTGAATCAAACTGCCAACCTCCTTTACCACCTCAAAATGATGTCTATAATGCAACAAACGCATCATCAAAAACTGTTACTAGGACAGTGAAATGTTGATACAGCCTGTGCTATGTCAAAAATACCAATGTTTCATTCATTATCTCTTGTTTATAACCCAGTTTCCTGTTTGTGCTTTGATCTCATCTTATCATGACAGCTTCTGAGAACAGATACGGCTGTGCACTCACATGTGGCTAGATCTCAAACTATTTATATCTGTGTCATTAAATCAGCTGTGGTGATTTATCATGTGCAGTCATCGTATTGCAGACAAGTGGCAAAAGATATGCTGGCATTTGAGAAGAGGGCTGTAAACATGCGTAGAGGTGTTTAAACACTGCATCAAGTCTTCATGCAACTGCCAGGGATGCCTCCACATAGTTCCATTGAGGGCTGGGTGATTCCACCAAATGTTGATGATGTTAAAAATATGAATGAATTAAAAAATGCATACAGTTTTTTTTTTTACGTTGTCCTAGCAAAAAGACAATTCAAATATTTGTGCACTGTAAAATTGTGTTATAACAAACACATTTAACAGTCCAATAGGGGTGTGCTATGTGGCGATACAAAATTTACTCATTATAACAATCTGCTAATCTGGGAAGATTTTTCAATGGTGCTACAGTGCATTCATGTATTCTCTGCTCTTCACCATCATTTTAATTGTAACAATGCCAGTGTTTATATTCATATACAAGTATCAAGTATTATAATGAAAACTGTATTGAATGTACATTGAATTTGTTAAAAAGGTTTTGTGAAGACGCTAATAGCGGGAACACAAAAAATTGAATGTCAACTCAAATTGTGATATTATATTTTTACCGCTCCTACGGGTAAATATTCAAACAGGTAGTTTTTTGTAATGTAGAACTAAAACTGCACATATTACCCAGGCCCTAGTTCCACATGACTTTTCAAAGTGTGATATAGATCTTTGTCTAAAATCGAAAGTCCAACCCAATGAGCTGACACATTTCTATTGTGATTCAGGAAACAGGCCGCGAGAGTCCTGTGGGAAGACGTGTCAGGGCGATCGGGACGACGAGTGGATGGGGGTCAGCTTGGCCCGTCAGGACAAATCCAACGGCAGAATACTGGTGAGTTCATGGAGCAGGGCTGTGAGCAGAGTTTTAGAGATACTGAGGTACAAAAAAAACAATATTCATTTCTGGCCATTTAACATCTCTGGCCATGGATATACAGGTGTGTGATATGGTAAATACATAATGTCATGATTTTATAAAGCCAAGAATATAATATTGATTTTATCATGATTTTAGATTACTTTTAGTTGAAGTCCTGCTTTAGTCCTTGTTGATTCCTGAGTTAGACCTGGTTTTGTCATTGGTTAACCCTAGGATAGGGTTAGACCTGGTTTAGTCATTGGTTAACCCTAGGATAGGGTTAGACCTGGTTTTGTCATTGGTTAACCCTAGGATAGGGTTAGACCTGGTTTAGTCCTGTTTTTCTTCCTGAATGACTTCTGGTTTAGTCTTACAGTAGGCCTGGTTTAGACACATTTAGCACTGGTTTGGTTTAGGTTTAGACCTGGTTTAGTCCAGTTGTCGCTTTATAGATCATGGTGCTATACATACATTAATTGAACAATCCATTGTTCCAGACCTTATTGACCTTAATGTAGTCGCTTCAACAAACTATGTTCACTCGTAAAAGCCTGATTTGACCAACATCATCATTGTAACAAACGTCTGCCACGAACTGTTAAACCACAGCTGCTCTCACCATTAGAAAGCCTGTCTTAGCAGAGCCTCTCTTTATTCTTTGTTTCATGTTTCTCTTTCAAAGTCCTGAACGGCAAGTGTAGCATTTGACAGATTTTTCTTATTTTAAGCCAAAGCTCAATCTAAAGACAAATTTGGAAAGTGCTGCGCTGTTGCATAAAAATATTGATCTTTTGTTGAATGTTTGGCACAAAGACAGTCACGGTTTGTCAAAATGGGATTGACGTTTATATAAATGGAGAGATAAATGTTCAGAAGTATCAGAGGTATCTGGTGGTGTTAATCCCTGAGGTGCTTTGCTGGGTGTTTGTTCAGGGATCAAAGTTCAGATGGTAGAGTTTATTTAGTTTTCCACCTCTCGGTGGTGGTCTCATCCAGAGGCAGCATTTTAAACCTTAATCCTGCTCCAATGCAGTGAACAGAGGGGTATAAGAGTCTGACAGGTCAGTCTCAGGACTACAGTGTGGACTAGTACCTCTTAGTTGATCTTTGAGTATTTTATTGTTCCTTGATTTAGAGTGTCATGGACTTTGAAATGTGTTTGTTTTATTCATTTGGCGCGGTTACTTTGGGTTTATGTAGGTGATATGGTAAAAATAATCATGAATACAGCGAAAGCAAGGATTTGATCAATTAATATGGACATACACTAGAAACCACAATTATCTCTGGCCACCTTCATCCATTTTGAGCTCTCCACAGACAAACCACAAGAAACGCTCAAAATCACTCACTGCTATTAGTTATATATAACATTACAGTCTAATAATACATATCTAATAATTGTACATATTGTTTTAAATGCTCAGATCGTCTGGCCGTATTGTCTGGGTGAATTCCTTCGTCAGAAGATACTGTCCTGATAACTATCTGGCCTTTTCAAAACTAGATCCACTTTCACTGTTTGTCTGGTTGATTTTTTCCATCTTAGAGGAATTCACTGGCAAGCCTCTCCAACCATTTACTCCTGGGCTTTGTAGTCTTCTGTTCATCAACCCAGCTGAGATGTGTCAGACCTGGGATTTTTGAGACATAAATTGTATAACAGCAATAATACTGAACAATCTAAAAAAATGCAATAACTATGTTGAATATTTCAGTAATTATATAGCATTTGAATAACCTTTCAAGCCTAGTAGAGTTTCAAAATGTCTGATACAAGTCTGGATTTACTCAAAACTATGTCAGTATTTATTGAAGACTGATTCAGGACTGCGCAGTGGCGCAGTGGGTAGGCGCTCGCCCTTCAACCAGAGGGTCGGTGGTTCGAGTCCCCGTCCGAGCGCACACTGTCGTTGTGTCCCTGGGCAAGACACTTAACCCACATTGCTTATGAATGAATGTGGTTGTGTGATTGGTGTTCGGTGGTGATCGTAGGCGCAAACTGGCAGCCACGCTTCCGTCAGTGTGCCCCAGGGCAGCTGTGGCTACATAGTAGCTTACCACCATCAGGTGTGACTGTGGAGTGAATGAATAATACAAAAATATTATATTATATATATAATATTATATATAAGCGTCTTTGAGT
>JAVQKC010023693.1:0-15530 GCA_036025475.1 Philypnodon macrostomus | reverse complement strand
GGATTTATTTAAGTCATTATTTCTGAATAAAACAGAGAGTGGAAATAAATAAATGGAATAAAATAGAATTGTATGATTCCTCAATGCTCAAAAATGATTTAATATGGAAGTCATTTAATTCCTACTGTGAACTGCAGGTCAAAACCAATTGTATTATAATTTGCATTCATGGGAAGTTGTTGCTCAGTGCTTTCATAATGATTTGAAAATGTAAAAATCCACTATTAACCCGTGATTGACAACAACATAGCATGTACAACTGTGTGATATACAGTACATTGTTTAATTTCTGCTGCCACTTTTCACACTTTCACTTGCACATCTATTTACTTACTATTCAACCTGCTTCTCACTCCCACACCATTTACAACTATGTACAAGGTTCCCTCTATAACCTTACAATCCATATTTTCTTTCCATATAACTTAACCATACCGTCTGCCAAACACCATACCTGTACAATTCATATTTGTCATTCATTTGCTTTGGGGCTGTTTAACTAGATTGTGACAACTTTGTACTTCACAGGACACTTCTAGGAACAGCTTTTCTGTGCTGCATTGTAGGTGACTCCGGGGCATTGTCTGGTGGGGGCCATTGTGGCTTTGTTACCTGAAAGTCATCTTCTATTTTAAAGGACCTCTTTGGGTGATCTGCCTGTGGGGGCCAAACTACAGATATTTTATGTGCTTTATTTGAATCTGATGCAAGGTTTTCATAACTGCGCATTTTGTACTTGTCTACTGAGCCTAGGCTGCCTGTGGAATATCTCCATTCATCTGAGGGGTTAGGTTCGATGCCTCCCACAGAAGATTGCTGCACAAGTCCATTGTCGTCATTCCCTTTGGATTTAAGGAGTTGCTTGTAATGATGCAGACAGTAGAAGTGTCCGTGGAGTGACACATAAGTTCCCACACTAAGAAGAAAAGAAAAACATACATATAGTAACCCTTTAATGGTGTGGGTCTACTACACTAGACAGATTTACCTTAATTTATTCCTGCAGTGCTCACAGCGGAAACAGGATTTATGGTACTTTTTTTTGTCTACTATCAAGGCGTCCATCGGATAAGCTCTCCTCTGGCAAACCATGCAAAGCTCCGACTTCGGAACTCGATTCTATGTAAAAACATCAGAAATAAGTAAGACATTGTTAAACTGATCTTATATGAATAGCATTCTAACACAATGTTTTAATGAAGATATTTTTAATTCTAGCATCATCGCATTGACCTTTTGTCACCTATTAGCACTACATACATGCAAAAACGTCTGTAGCAGTTATTTTGACTATTTTTTCTTTACAGAATTCTTTATTATATGACGTTTTAAAATCAAGTATTACACTTGCACTGAATGTGTTCTTGAGGCCCTGAGAGACATGTATGTCTAGTGGTTCAAACATTTCATATCAAGTACATTCTTATATTGTATCTGCTAATTATATTTGAAGGCATTGAATTACATTTGCTATTATACATTGAATCAAAGTATGAAGCATCAATAAAACCATGCCATCCATAAATCCAAGCCATTAGTTCATCTTCATGCCAGCCTGTTACATGCTGGACATTTACCAGATGACACTGTGTGCGCTGACCCAACTTGTGCTCTAGTCTCAGAAGAAACCATGTATCCAAGACTCTTGAAAACCGTCTCACTCTCTGTCCAGGTTTTGTGGAAATTTCTCAGCAGTTTCTCAGTGGAATCCTCGTCATAAGTTTCTGTCCGCCTCGCCGCCTTTTGTTTAACTGCATCTGCATAGGAGAAAGGCACCCGCTGAGTGCTCTCCGAATGCAGGGTGACCACTGTCTTTGTTCCGGTGACCTTGTTGTCGAATTCATCAACGGCTGAGAAATGTTCTGTCATCGATTTGGTTTCAGTTAATCCTTTAGGTTCAGCTTGCACCGGTTCCACTTGAGTTTTCTGCGAAGATAGGGGGCTGTGAGGCTGTGAAGCTGGCTTTTCCTCTTGAGAACTTTCCCTTTTTGAAGTGTCTGCTGCTGCTACAGTCAGGCTTGACACTGACTCCTCCTGATCCTGTTTCTCATCTTTGAATAAGGAACTCTGCTCACTCAGTTCAAAAACATTTTTAATAGCCTGGATATCAAAACTTGGCATTTCCTGTTCTAGGATGTCTGCCTTGTTTTTGTCAGTGCTATCAGCATCATTGTGAATCCGCTCAGTGAGAGGAATAGTCTCTTTCTTAACATATATTTTATCATCTGTCAATTCAAATTTGTTTACAAGACTTGAAAGGTCTGCCCATGACAACTCTTCTTTTCCGGTGTCTTTAACCTCAGCGACACACTCCTCCATGTCAGGACCTAGGCGTTCAGGGATAAAAATGGGCTCTTTACGCACATATGTTTTCTTAATTTCTGCTTTTCGAGCCTCCTCAAAAAACTCCTTCTTTTCTCGAACAGATGCAAATGTTATCCCTGAGATCTCTTCATCTTCGTGGTCAGACAAGTGAGAGTCACCTTTGCTTTGTATTTCACTCAAAACTATGATTGCTAACTTTGTAGCTTCATCCTTTTCCTCAGATGTCAATGTCTTAGATTCCAAAGCCTGTGTATCAACTTTGATTTGCCGATGGAAGGATGAAGGTGATTCTACAATCTCAGATTTCTTCTCTGATATTTGGGAGGTGAGAATTGGTGGCGGGGTGATACCACGTGAGAGCTTAACTGTTGTGTCTTTGAGTCGAGCGAGGTTTTCTGCTCTGTCAAAGGTAGGCGAGGGTGTAATTCTTGTCAGACGTGATGGAGTGTCCGACCTGCGTGGTGGAGGTGTTGGAGGTGTGAGAGGCCTGTGCACCGGAGTAGGTGATGGTGTAATTCTCTGCGGTGAGGCAGTTCTGCGTGTCGACTCGATGGTGATAAACGTTGGTGATGGAGGTCGCATCCTCAGTGACGGTGAAGGCGTTCGAAGGTCCATTGACTTACACTGGCTCACTTCCTCCCTTCTTCTTTCTGTCTGTGTTATGGTTTGGGTTTCAATTTTTGAAGAGCCTATGCTAATCTTACTTATTCTCTGTGATGCTCCGCTTGATTTTTCACAGACCACTTCACATTCATGCTTCTCCACTGTATTATTTTCATCTAGTTTTAGAAGATAACTCTCCGCTAATTTCCTCACATCAGAAAGGACTTCTTTAACATTGCTTTTGTTTAAATATTGCTCCAGTTCACACTTTCTTTCTGGGCTGATGAGCCAATGTGGGAACATGTTAAGCAGCGTCTTCACAGATTTGATGTCTGACTTTTGTCTCTGCAGTTCTGTGATGTGGGAGATTAACATTTGAACCTGGCTCTGCTGGGACCCCTCCCTTCTTCCTGTTACAGTCTTCAAGCATTTTTTTGGTTCTGCCTCACCTGTCACAGTAATTGGGACAACACTGCAGTCTTTTGGGGATTCCTGTGTGTTCGGCTGCAAAACTGACACTTCTTTTTTCTTCTCTGGTTCTTTCACTTGGTTTTGAATTGTTTTTTGTTCTTGTGAATTTTCTTTCCTTTCTGTGGTGAAGACATCTCGCTTGACTAGAATTTGCTCCTCCCGTACCCTTGTTTGAATTTTAGAAACAGATACACTTTCCTGAATTGGAGTTGACTTTTTGCTCTCTGCCACCTCCATGCTCGATTCAACGTAAACATGATTAGTTTGACCATTTTGCACCACACCTCTGGACCTTTTGGACTTCTTTTTCCTCTTTGGCAGAGTTTGAGTTTCTGAAGTTGAGCTCACCAAGGCATCATTGGGGGTTGCAACTGAAGTGACGTTAACTTTATTCTCTTCCATCTTTTCTTGCGGCTCACTGACTGCTTTTACCTCAACATTTTTCACCTCCACATGAGAGATCATATGTTTTACACTTTCTTTGGTTGTTTCTACTTCTTTTTCTGGCTTGACAGGTTTTTTTACCTTTTGTTGACCCTTGCATGATTTACCATTTATTGAATTGTCTGGTTGTATTATTTGCTCATCATCCTTCTCTTGTTTTTTTGGTGGAGACTGGTCTTTTTTCTTTTTCTTGTCACGTTGTGGTGAAGTAGAAGCTTTGAGAGTTTTGTCCTTGTCTTTTTGATTGTCTGTAGGTGTGGCTGTTTTATCAGCGGATTTGATCACAGTTTGCGACTGACTTTTGACATTTCCCATATTTGTAATAGTGTCAGCTTTTACTATTTGACCAGACATTTTTTGAGACATGCCCTTTGATTTTTGGTTGACATCTTTTTTGCAATCAGTAATTTGTTTCTGTACATTGCCAGTTGTAACAGACTGAGTTGAAGATACAGAAACAGCTTTCTGAGTTGATGTAATGTGTGTCTGCTGCTGAATAACTGAAACAGATTCAATAATTTGCTGTTTAGCAGAAGACATAATTGAGCCTGTAACATTTTTCTCATGGCCAGAAGTGCTTTTTGTATCTACGATGAAAACCTGCTTTGATTGTTGTAATGAGGACCTCTCATTGCTTTCCTTAGTAATGTTTGATCCCTTTTTCTTAACTACCTCAACATCTGTGTTGGAAAGTGATTCAACAGCAGTTATTAAATCAGGAGTGTAGCGCAGAGGGGGTGTCGGCGTGGATGGAGGTGTGCTCTCCTCACGCAGTCTCCGAAACTTGTCTTCCGCTTGCATTAGTGGTGTGTTAAATTTACTCATTTTGCCTCTCATGAAAGGTGGAGGAGAGGGCGGTGGGGTAAATCTTACAGGTATGATAACTTTCTTTAACGGCTGTGGTGACTCTGGTAGAATTTCAGTGTGAATTGTTTTCATTGTCATTGATTGGCTCGTTTCAGTTGTTTCCCCAGACATTACAACTACCTGTTGTGTTTTGCTGACTTCAACTTTAGGCTCCAGTTTTGGGACAGGATGGACAATGGGACCTTTGACCTTTTTCACAGTCATCTTCTTGGCTTTTCCTGGAGATGGAGGTGCAGGCAAGCTCTCTAGTTCTTGCTGGGAAGGTGGGGGTGGAAGGAAATCTTGTTCGCTGGGAAGTGGTGGTAGCGGCAGATGATCGATATCAGACTCAACAGCTGGAAGTGGAGACGGTGGTGGTGGGAGTTCAGAATCTACCATTAGAGGGGGTGGAGGTGGCAGGGGAAGGTCAGACTCTGGGGCTTTTGATTGCAAAATGTAAACATCAGTTTTTACTCTTGTTTTATCCAGTTTTATCAGACCCTTTGTATTAGATTTTAAATTGCGGAATTCAGTCTTGAGTGTTTTGATGCCGTGATTTTGTGTGATAGTTTTATGTTCCACTGGAACTGATTTGGAACTTTGATTCGTGTTAGCAGTTTTGATTTTTTGAACATTTCTCTGAGCATCAGTGTTGAGATTTTTAACTGGAGGGCTCTGCTTCACTCGCACTCTTCTGTATTGTACTTTGGGTGTTTCACGCTGTGCACTTTTCATCAGTGATTTAATAGTGCTTTTAACATCACCTTTGATCACTTCCTCTTTCTCCAGCAGGCTCTGCTCTTCCTGTGACTCATACAGTGACTTAATAGACATTTTTACATCACCCTTTAGGTCCTCTTCCATGCTCGCCCTCCTCTGCATTCTTGGTGAAGGTGGGGCCTCCATAAAGAGTTGAATAGTACCTCTAACATCACCCTGGACATCAATTTCCTGCTGACTAATTTTCTTTTCATTGGATGCGTCTTGTAGGTTTTGCATCGCCAAATGAATATCACCCTTTACAATTTCTTCCTTTTCAACCTCCTTCACTGTTTGATGTGCCCGCTCTAGAGACTTTAGGGTGGCCTTGATGTCACCAGGCACCAAATCATCTACAGCAGGTTCCACTCTGCTGGTGGTGGATCTCTCCAGGGACCTTAGAGCTCCTCGGATGTTCCCTGGAATGATGTTTGGCTTCTCCACTTCTTTCTGGCGCTTCTGAGCCCTCTCAAGACAGCGCAGGGCTTTAGGGATGTTGCCCTTCACTACCTCCTCTTTCTCCACAACAACACTTTGGTTTACTGACTCAGACAATGAGCTCAAAGCAGCCCTTAAATCACCTTTAACTATTTCTTCTCTTTGCAGTTTGTCTACAGTGGGCTCTGACATGAAAACTTTAACTGTATTGTGAACGTCTCCAGGTATAACATCCTCCACAGTGCGTTCGACTTGTACGTGACTTTGATTGAGGATGCGTTTAGTGCTTTTGATATCACCTCCGATGATCTTCTCTTTTTCTGCTTTGTCAGACATACTCTCATCTGGGCCTAAGTGGATTTGTTTAAGATAGTCAAGTGCCCCGGACTCGATGCATGTAGAGTAGAAGTTGACATTTCCCTTTTCATTCTCATCTACCTTTATCTTGACAGAATCATTGAGCTGGTCTGGGCCAGACAGTCTTTTGAGAGCACTCCGTATATCCCCCCGAACGATATCTTCTTTCTCAACTGAAGCATACGCCTGTTTATTCAGAAGGGAGTATATTGTCATTTGTACATCTCCCTTTTCATCTTCCTGGATTAGTATGCCGTGCTTTGAGCTGCCTTCTTTGAAAAGATTGTTTATAGCTTCCTGAATGTCACCACATAAAATCTCCTCTTTTTCAACTCTGCTTCCCTTCTCTTGGCTAAACAATTGCTGCACAGTGGAACTAATATGCCCTTTCTCTTCAGAGTCTATCACCACCTGTCGCTCATTTCTTTCTTTTTGATTCAACAGGTTCATCATAATTGTCTGCAGATCTCCTGTGATGATATCTTCACGCTGAATTTCAGGTGCTTGTTGGTTCATTAGATGGTATTTTGCCATCCTAACATCCCCAATTTCATCAGCTTCAATCAATATTCCCTTGGACCTAACCATTTTCTGACTATAAAGTTCCTCCAGAGTCCCTTGAACGCTTTTTCCAAATATTTCAGTTTTTTCCACTTTTGTTTCATTAAAGTCATCAAATGGTGTTGTTTCAAAAAGCCATGTTGTTGTCTTCACATCTGCTTTGGGGATTTCCTCGTGAGTGATGCTAGTGTCTACATTTTCGTCTACTTCCTTAATATGGTCAAGAGGATTTTTCTCAAAGAGCCACACTGATTGCTTGACATCTCCCTTAGCAGCATCGTCCTTTTTAACAGTTTCAATTAGATTTTCAGCACTCATGCTTCTTATTTTGTCAATGGATTGAGTCTCAAATCTCCATTTTGCAGTCCTGACATCACCTTTTTGTATTTCACTCACATTAACAGTTCTGACAGAATTCTGTGCCACGTTATCACACTCAAAATGATGTTTATTCATTCTTACATTACCACCTTGAATATCATCTACTGTTTTTATTAAAGCTTTCCGTTCCTCAGTGATCCTGTCAAGAGGCTGCGTTTCAAATTTCCACTTGGCAGACGTGACATCCCCTTTCTGCACATCTTGTTGTGTGACAGATTTGATAATATACACTTCATCTATGTCTTTGATAGCATCTAAGGGCTTAGTTTCAAATAACCACTTGGTTCCCACTACATCTCCACTTTTGACCTCCTGGCTTGTGACTGTGGTGACCTCGTGGTAGTAACCCTCCTTGTCCTGAATGGCATAAAGAGGCTGAGTTTCAAACATCATGGTGTAGTTTCTCACATCACCCTTTTCCTCATCATCACGAACAATCTTGCGCCTTTTAATTTCCTCTGTTTCACTATTTGAGGCCTCATGAATTTTATCCAAAGCACAGGTTTCAAAAATGAACCGGCCCTGATTGACATCTCCTCCTTGTATATCATACACTGTGCGGTTATTAATGTGTTCCTCCTGACTGTCGTGTATCATATCTATGGACTGGTTTTCAAACAGCCATTTGCAGTTCACCACGTTGCCTCTCTGGATGTCCTCTGTTTGAACCCTCTTCAGCTTCCGCATGGCCTCTTCCGATGTGGAGGTCATGATGTCGGAGGTTTGGTTTTCAAAAATGTATTTCATCCTGGACACATCTCCTGATTCAATGTCGATCTCTGTGATGCGTCTAAAAGAGTCGGCCTCCTCCTCTGTCAGGTTGTCTAGATTCTCTGTCTCAAATAAGAAACAGGCTGTTCTCACGTCTTTTCCTCGGATTTCCTCTTGATCCACAGTGCGTGTTTTCACTATTGTCTCAGTCTCTTCATTGATCGTATCAAGGGCTTGAGTTTCAAAAAGCCATGTGCATGTTTTGACGTCTCCCTTAGGTACTTTTTCACATTCTCCTTTAAGGTTCACTCTTTCATACAGAATATCCATCGGCTTTGTCTCAAATAACCACTTGCATGTTTTCACATCACCTTTCATGACATCATGTTTTTTTGTGGACACAACAGTTTCCTCATCTTCTAAATTACTGAAATACTTGATAGCGTCCAGTGGCTGGGTTTCAAAGAGCCATTTGGCAGTTTTCACATCACCTGACTCAATTTCTTGTTTGGAAATGCCCTTGATTATTTGGTATGTGCTAATGCTTTCATCAAACTGGTCTATTGGTCGTGTTTCAAACATCCATTTGCATGTAGTCACATCTCCTTTCACAACTTCTTCACGACGCACTGTTTTGACCTCATGGAAGTGCCCAGAGCTGTCTTGAATGGCATACAGAGGAGTGGACTCAAACAAGGTTTTATTGGATTTGACTGACCCAGATCTGGCCCCTTCTATAAGTATTTTCTGTGATTCATCAATTCTCTGACTTATCTCGGTGCTTTCAAATATGTTTTTGTAGTTTGAAACATCAACTTTATCTATTTCTTCCATATCGATAGTACGTATGACCTCCTTCTTCTCCTCCCTGATATGTTCCAGTGGCTGGCTCTCAAACCTCCATTTCTGGTGTCGCACATCACCTTTTTCTTCCTCCAGAGGTGTAGCTCTTTTCAGTTTTCCCACCTCAGCAAGTTCTTTGAACTCCTCAGCTGGACCTGTTTCAAAATAATGTCTTGCTGATTTCACATTGCCTGCAATAATTTCCTCTTTTGTTAAGGGCTGTGTAGTTGAATCATCCTTTAAACGATCCATTGGCTGTGTCTCAAAAACCCAGCAGTTCTTGCGGACGTCTGCCCTGCAGCTTGTGCCGTCGTCCTGTGTCAGGTCATGCTCCACATTAACAGTGCGAATGAGCACTTTCTTCTCCTCTTGTATGTGCTCCAGAGGCTGGCTCTCAAAGCGCCACTTTTGGTGTCTTACATCTCCTTTCTCCTCTTCAGTTAGTGTTGGTATTTTAAGTTTGCCAACCTCTGGGCAATTCTTTCTGGCTAACTGAGGGTTGATTTCAAAGAGGTTTCTTGCTGATTTGACATTGCCTCCAAATATTTCTTCAGTCGTCTCAGGTTTAGCATTGGAATCATCTTTCCATCGAGTGTCCATCGGTTGTGTTTCAAAAACCATGCAATGCCTGCGCACATCAGCTCCTATAATCTCTTTCTTCACTATTTTAGCGCTTTCCAAGTCAGTAAGAGAATTCAATGTCTTTATCTCAAATAACCACCTGCCCCAGTCACCTTTATTGGTATCCTCCATTGAGAGACTGCACACAAGTTTAAATGAAGAGCATTCTGTGTTTGTAAAGTCCAGAGGCTGAGTGTCAAAAAGCCAACGTGAAGCAATAGAGTTCTCCATTTCAGTTTCAATTTTGCGGACAGATTTCACTTCTAAAATCTGACTTGCTTGTCCCATGATAACACATTTGAATTGAGTGTCAAAAGTGCTTGTGATAGTTTTCATGTCTCCATTAATTTCTTCCAAGACTGACCTTAATATGAGCAGGCGACTCTCGTCGATGGTCTCAGTGTGCCCTAAGGTTTGCATGTACTTGTTGTCGATCATGTAAATAGCCGAATCTCCATCCTCCTCAGTGAACACAATTTCTTTTGTTAGATCCTCTTCTTTGTGCATCCTGTTTAGGCTGTTCATGGTTTGGTTTTCAAATAACCATGCTGCAGCCCGCACATCTCCATTGTCCAATTTACTTAATTTATTTTTATGTTCTGATGAGCTAGCCAGTTTATCCATGGGCTTAGTTTCAAACATCCAAGCAGTGCGGCGGACATCTTTCCCCAGAATCACTTCCTGCTGAGTTATCTTTCTGTTATCGTCATCTTCCTCGAGAGATTCATCTTTGATGGTGTCCAGGGGTTTATTCTCAAACATCCAGCGCATGGACTGCACATCTCCTGGGAGAATCTCTTCCCATTCCCCCTCCTCATCTGGGTTCATGTCATCACCGTCCTCCTCATAGGTGCACTCCTGCTGTTCTACCTGAATCTTTTCACTGTCACTGAAGTCATTGAAGAGCTCTTTATGGATGTTTTTCCGAACCTCTGGATGAATGTGCTTGTACAGACGTTTGAGCTCACTCTTGCTCCTTTGTTTGAAGTAGGCCTCTCGACTGAGGGGGCACTTGGAGGGCTGTGCAATTTCCTCGTGCTCTAAGGCGTAATGGCACACTGGCATATTGTTACTCTCTGGTGACATTTGCAATAAGTCTGGAGGTGGTGGTGGTAGGTAGTCAGAATCATCAACAGGCGGGGGTGGAAAGTCATCATAATCCATCACTGTTGCTCCAGTGTCCTCAGTAGTTGCAGTTGCTTCATACACTTCACTGGCCACTGTGCTGTTTTGTGTTGTGTGTGAAGTCCACTTAGACCGATTGATGTCCCGAATAATCTTTTTCAGGGACAAGAAAAGAGCATTTTGGATGTAAAAATCTATAAATATTATATTTGTCATATTACCAACATTCAAATGATGATACTTTATTTACTTTAACAATGGTGTGGGAAAATGCACTCCAAATAAAATACAAAAAAGTTACATAAATGACCTTCAGTTACCTTGACTGGTTTGTGGGGTGCAGCCTCTTCTATAGTTTTTTCAAAGTGATCTCTCAGCTCTTTGGTTGTGTATCTGGGGAGTTCTTCCTCTACACAAGAAACAAGAACAAAGTCAACCTAAAATGGCATACAGTTTGTACTATAATAGGCACAACAGATCTCAGTTCCTACCTGACTCATTTTGATGGTTTTCATAACTGGCACTTCCACTGTAAGACACCTGTGTGTTTTAGAGAAATAGAAGTTACATAATTTGTATTCTCTTAATTTTTGCTAAATCTCTGACATGAATTAGAAAACAGTTTTATACACCACTGTGTCATATCACAAAGTCTGCAGAATGACAGTATACCATTGCTTCTTGGTTGTGATTTAGCTGACTGCCTGGGAGGACCTGCCTGCTGCTCGAAACCGTCACCTCAGAGTTTGACATCTCCTGTGATGATGGAGACAGTGGGTTACAAATGCGCACACACACATGCACAGGCTGATGAGTTGTCTTATTTTGCCTGCTCTTCCTAACCACAGATGTGAGTTTACTCCAAGACAATTTACTCCCCCACTCCCCAAGCAAAACACACAACACAATATCATGCAGAGGAGATGCTGGACCAGATTGCTCAGTGCAGTTTAGAATGACTAATCACAGATGGAGTGAGGATAATAAAGTCTTTTAAGCTGTCTTTTCTGTATCACAGTCAAGTAATTGCCTTGTTAAGTTTTTGTTTACAATGAAAAACTATTAAACGCAATATAGACAGCACTAGTGTTTAAATTTTACACCAGTTCTCGTATGAAGTGTTGCGTGCATCATTCATTCATTGCTTGGTCTAGAACCTGAGGTGGGGCACATCCCTGATTAGGGATCCACTGATACTAATACGGACTGGACTTCAGTATATATATATATATATATATATGTTGCAAAGAGGTTGGGTTATTATTATGACCACAGACATTTCGGTTTGTTCCATGCTGTTACTAGCACCAGTCGAAAGCATGTGCCTTAATACCTGTACAGTTCTGTGTTGAAAATTAAACTGTGTAACGTTGTGTGATGATAATGATGCAATTTCTTGAGTCTCAAACTGTTGTCTCACAGTGGCTATTCCCCCAGGCAGGGAACAGACCTCTGATTCCTCCATGACCTAATGAAGCAGGAAATATCATTAACAACCTCCACTTCTCTAAGACCAGAAATCAAACTGATCTCTCTCTGCACCGAGGAGCACAATTTCCACAGCACATAATGTTAATATGAACCATTGAGAAATTACTGCTTTCAAATGATAGCCATTAGCCATTAGCCATTAGACAGTACACTGTCTCATATGTCACTGTATTAGATGTGCATCTTTTTACATGCCCATATAGAGGTTTTAACTGCCATTTGTCAAAGGCAAAACTGTCATCATTCCATAACACGAACAACAATCGTGAGAATACCATCCTAGATATTCTGTACAGAGCACTCACCATAAATAGTTATGTTTTTTTACATGGTATTTCTTACTCTGTTAAACTTATAAAAGGTTTGGGTATCAGCTCTATGGGAAAAAACATGGGCAATTTGGTGTTTTTTTATTCCTTTTTCTATTCTTACAATGGCATGTGTTTGAACAGCGTATATATATGATTATTTATATGTGCAGATATGTCAAATATTAAATTCTGAATGTTGTTTTGCATTAACTGGCACATAATAAGAACTAGGTCTGCCGCTGAAGCTGTACATATCCATGCAGAGACAAATACCCCGCTGGTGTGGTCTGGTGTGGAGACAGCTGCCTGGGACATGGCCACAGTTGGTCAGTGGGACTTCTGAGCTCTAGAGGGAAGCCAGTTCCTCTGGTTTCTATATTTTAGGAAGTCCTGCCCTGGTTAAACTTTTGCTGCCAGCAGCTAAAGACAGACAGTTAAAATAACACTGAAAACATAGTTTGCACTGCAGTCATGTCTACTTGTAATGTGTGAAATCCTAAACAGTATTCATTGGTGAAACGTGGTAGTTGTGTTTTTAATCCATCAGTGATTCGAGGCATTTGAATAGGTTGGATTTTATTAAAGGACTATTAAAGGAGAATGTTTCATCTTTAGTTTATATTGCTGCTATCACTGGTGTAACTGCAATAAAGTGAGTATATAGGCCTTCCTCCTGTCTTTTTGCTTATTGTGTAAAGGCTACCATGTTATCATCCATTCATTTGTCCATTCCTTCATCTTGTAGTTGATAATCCTATTTTAAAAAAATAAAGAAAGAAATATTGATTCCTGGGCAGCAAACATTGAATGAGATACAGCTCTTTAGAGATGTTGACACTCACAGGCCCCATATCCAGACAGCTGCTGCTGACACTATATTTTTGTGATATCAAAGTATTCGCACCTGACTTGGCATAGAATGATATATACCTCTGATGATGTAAATAAAAAAAAAATAAACAAATAGGCATGCATATTTAACCAATGGCCACTTCTAAAGTTTCCTCACTACAAAGAATAGAGTTGAAAAACTGACTGTTGACTACTGCTGCCTCCATGCTAGTTAATGTTAATATCCTCATCAAATCCAATACACTATTTTAGACTGAATAATGCATCTATATATCTTAACATTCATTTATACTATTACTTTTTGACCTAAAAGTTTACAGCCCCCAAAATCTGTCAACAGTGATATATCACGACACGTTCCATTGAGTTGCGAGCTCAAATAACAAGAAAGTGAAGTAATCTAGGCGCCATGAACATTCAAAAATAAATCACACCTATTTTAAACTGCACCCTGAAGGCTCATGTTTCTCCATGAAATTTAGAGGTAGCCAAGGAGGTCAGGAATTAAGTTCAAAAGAGCTATACCTTTTCTTCTGCTGCTGAGATGTTTATACTTGACTTTTAGCTCTTTGTGAATACATTGTGGAGTCTGAGATGAAAATGTTTATGATGCGAAATACATTTACATAAACCAGAAAGTTATACACATTACACATAAGCAATCCTTATTCTCAATGTGTGCTATGTAACATGTGCACCCCTTTTGTGAACAACATTAGCATTAGCAAGACTAAACCAACATTTTATGTCCCATTTAAATAGATAACATACTGTATGTAAAATAAATCCTATATATATGATTTATTTTAAATACATATCTATATCTATCTATCTATAAGATAAATAGTTAAAATGATTTAATGACTAAAAAGACTATTTGTTTTCTTCTTATGCACATATTTCATATTTAGTAAACAGCACAGACAGTAGACATGGCTTACCAGTTCTGAAGATAATGAACAATCAAATGTCAGTAGAATCCCACAGTGACCTGCACCCCCGGCCCGCAGGGTCTATCCAAACCAATGCAAATCCCAGTGGTCTCGGAGCCCAGCTCCAGTTCTGTGTTCACCTCTGTCCACCGAGCAGACAGTGACAGCTGATTTTATTTTAGACCCTCCACCCCTTTTTACAGGAAGGGACTGGACAGTTTTTTTTAGAGAGTGAGGCCTCGGTGCCTCTCACTAGTCTCAGAAATCCATATAGAAATATTCTTCCTGTGACTACAGCTCCGTGTGTTCTAATAAATCAGGTCAGTGAGGTTTCATCATCACAGTCATCTTCAGAGCTGCACACTGCACAGCTGTCACTGTCTGTCATCAGACACACATTACACACATCTACAACAAATACTCTCATTATTACTGACTCCTCCTAATCCGTAAGAAGTGCAAAGTGGACAGCACACAGGTGCAAATTCTAGTGACAGTAAGCTGGTGAAAAGTGCTCTAGTCTGAATCAGGGCCGGTGTTGTAATGCTATTTGTTGAGGTCGTGGGAGTCAAGAAGGCTGTAAATATGAGACACCCCAGAGTGTGGAAGTGTTATCCAGCTCAAGTCGTGTCCGGCTGGAGAGGCCGGCGCCAGGTTGACTCTGGTATCTGGGGTCTCTGCCGATGTGGTTGCCTAGACGTGACTACATACATTTAGACAGGTCTGTTACTCATACTGCACATAAAGACCAAAGAACACACAATTCTGGATCTTCTAACCTACACCTGTCTTTGCCTAGTTTTTCATTTAGATGTCAACTAATCTGTGCTCATAAAACTTTTTTTTAACCTTTATTTAAGTAACACCAAGTGACAAAAAGAAGTTATTTAGAATGTACATTTGATTATCATCATAACATAAAAATGCATGCTGATCTTTGTTTTCTACTATTTTATTGTTGGCATCCAGTCTGGGCAGCGAAAAAAGAATTTCATTGTGCAGGGAAACATGTTTCATACTGTACATATGACAATAAACACTTTGAATCTTTGAATCTTGAATCTAAATATTGTTAACGAGCAATTAAAAGGCCTCGCCCCCAAACCATGGCAAACATGGGAAAGGTCTATTTGACTCTTTTGATTTGTCTGGATGTTTGTGAAGAATGTTTTTACCAAATTTTGAAAATTCCCTAAAACTACATTCTTCTTTCAGTCTATAGGGGGCGCCATCATATTGGTCAGATGTGTTCAGGGCCGGGGGGGTAATTGGGTATTTCAGGTTTGAGCCTAATCGGGCAAAGTATGCGCAAGTTAGAGGCTGTCAAATATTACTGACCTCCCAATTTCAATCCAAAATGGCCGACTTCCTGTTTGTTGTAGGATGGGGTCATAATAATATTTTATGTTGGGTACACTGTGGAGAATCACTGTACCAAGTTTCATTGCTCTCTGCCAAA
>JAVQKC010023692.1:0-24736 GCA_036025475.1 Philypnodon macrostomus | reverse complement strand
GTACAGTGATTCTCCAGAGTGTACCCAACAAAAAATGTTTACCCCACCCTACAACAAACAGGAAGTCGGCCATTTTGGATTGAAATTGGGAGGTCAGGTATATTTGACAGCCTCTAACTCCCGATTAGGCTCAAACCTGAAACACCTCAGGCCTTGAACACATCTGAGCAATATGACTACAGTTATCTCTATAGCGCCCCCTATATTAAGGTGCCCGTTGGTGCCATAGTAGTTGTGGCAGATGTATGGGGGCATTTCGCCGATATACACCTTGCTGTCGGGGATGACAGCGTAACTTGAACATGGCATGTTAGTGCCAGGTGGACCGTATATTAGAGCTTGATAAGTATAGTAGTCAGTGAGTGGCTGTTGTGTGGGCGAAAATACCATTTTGATGCCAGAGGTCAGAGAAAAGAACAGTACCTCAGATAACCCCTTATTACATAAACAGAACATGAAGCAGTGGGCTACCTCAGCAGAAGTCCAGCTGCATCTACGTAAAGAAAGTGGGCAGCGAGTTGTATATTAACTTTATAGAACTAAATACCAAGAAAATACTTTACTGGGGGCAGTTTAATAAAGATTTTAGCAGATCTAGTCAATGAAACAGACAACGCATTATCATAGGGCTATCCAACAATATCATGTTATATCTCCAACCGATCACAAACAGCCCTAATTCAGCACCAATGTGTAAAATATTTAGTTGCCATATGTTAGTTTGTGGCCTGCCTGAAGCCTACATCATGTCTCATACATTTTTAAAATCTTCTTCTTGTTTGAATTGAACAATCATGTTCACTTTGTTAGACATTGTAGTTAGTGTTTCTGTGTTCTGAATGAACATAAGTGAGACATGTAAAGTCTATGCATGTTTAATAAGACAGCTCAGTGGGGTGCCACGGGATTAGTTCTGCCCCACATTATGGATTCATATCCTTCAATTATTTACTGTGAAATATATTTAAATTGATTGGACATGGCCAAATGAAGAGGCTTAGCTGTCGGTGAACCTCTGTAAAAAAAACCTGTAAAATAGTAAATCCAACTTATTTGGCCTATACAATAATATATAGGAAAAATGTCACGATCTTAAATATTACTAAAACTGTACTTTCAAATGACCAATTTGAACATTTTTTTCTTAGATAAAAACTGTATAGATTGATTTTTTTTAACTTATAGATGAAATCCAAATATTTCCAGTCATCATTGTTGCAATAATAAACATAGTTGCTGTATTTCATAAAATCATTCAGCCCTAGTACTTAGTTGGTTTGCAGTATTGCCCCCCAATGTAACTGTACAAGCCACAACAAAGTTATGAACAAAGCTGGGTTTCTCAAGTTTAAGTTATTAATCTAACTTGCACGCACTTGAAAAAACAAAAACCGTCAATACGTAAACCGCAAATAACCGTTGGAAAACCCTAAAATTGTGTGTACATATGACAATGTTGTGTCTGGTGCAGCTCATGAGAACAAACCCTCTGTTCGAGACGTCCAGAGGAAGTCGCCCATTTCCGGAAGTGTAGCTTGTGACATTTAGTGAGCGCTGTGAAAACGGTTTGAGGGCTTCTGCTGCTGAGACGAGGAAATTTACTAAACAGTACTTTTACTTTACTTAGTTGTTACGTGTTCATTCACACAAGTTCTTTATTATATGTCTTTAGTCATGTTAAAAGCTTTTTATTTGTTTTTATTTGTCTCTATTCTTGCATTTATGGAACGCACTTCACTTGTGACCGTTAAGTGCTATACAAGTAAATGTTGATTGATTGATTTAACATCAAGCTTTCAATTGGATTTTTGATTTTTCTGACATGCATCGTTCATTTATGCACAAAAATACTTCAACTTCAACTTCAACTTTTGTTTATTTGTCATATGCAGGTTCAACACAAGGTCAACAATGCAATGAAATGATTTGACTCGCTAAGATAGTCAAGAAGTACTAGTAGCATGCAATAATAGTACATGGTGAAAAAAGTGTTTGCAAAAAAGTAAAAGTAAATGTATGATAAAAAATAAGTACAATAAAAATACAAGGTTCAGGTAGGATTAAATAAGGTGTATTTCACAGGTGGTAAAATTACTTCAAATTAATTTCGTATTGCACATGATATAGTATATAAATATAATACAATAGAGCTACTTTCTTCCTCTTTGGCTTATCCCTGTTAGGTGGTTGTAGGTTACCCAGCTACTATCGGCTACACACTGGAAAATTACGCTTCAGTTCCTAAAAAATGCATTAGTAACCACCTATTCTATCTTTCACCAGTCTAATACAAGTGTAGTCTGTATGTTTCCTTAAATAAAAAATAGTTTGAAAATATCTGACCCTGTTTTATGATATAAAGTAGGTAATCTGTCATAATTATTGTTTTACTTTAGTCCCTTTCCTTTACAGCAAAATCAGATCAGACTTTGTGGGTTACCACTTTGACCAATAGTAGTCAAGTTTTACTTTAGTCCCTCCCCTGGGGTCTATAGACAGCCAACTTTAAATCATAGAACAGGCTCTGATTGACAATTTTAACATTTTTCTTATTTTACTACACTTTTTCAAATGCTTCAGCTAGTTTAATATGTAATTTTTATACTTATCTTACATCATTTGCCTCTATGCTTGATTCCATGTCTGCACCCTTAAGGCATCTACCATAAACTAGTCTCACTGGCTGTATAGGACTGAGATCAGATGGCTTAGTGCTGACCAACCTACTCCTAGTTTTGACCTGGCTCATAGCTTTCTTTGGGATAGTCCTGGTTTAGTCCTAGTTTAGAGCTAGTTGTTATTATACCTAGTTTTGTACTGGTTCAGACCTGGTTCCAAACCTGGTCTGTGCCATTTATTGGTTTCATTCTAGTTGAGACCTGCTTTATATGGACTATGACTTATGGGGGAGTTTAAACATTTTAGGGAGGTTGGGCCACACTAAAAAAGGGCCCAACAATTCCCAGAAATGGCCCTCTAAGTTGATTTTGCATATGTAGTGTGTAGTCTGAAATTTGATTGGCGAGTTTAGCTCCAGATGGACCCATCAGCTCTGATCTGACCCCGGTGTAGAGCTACTAAAACTGGAAGCACTTCCTCCGCTGATGGGACCTGTGGACCAGCTCTGCTTTGGTTCTTCATACAATAAGTGGCTTCAGAAATGAGTGTGTTCGCAAGCTGCCCGTAAACAGGAAGTGTTGAATTGCCCTGAGAGCTGACTCATGGAGCGGCCCCTGGGAGTTAGGAGACATTATGAGGGTGACATGGTTTATGCTTTTTACCCTAAGCTTCTTTAGTGCTTCCTTTGCTTTTTTCAGCAGGAAATTGACTACAGTCACATTATAGTAAAAACAGAAAGAACTTCAGAAAACATCAGAGAGTGAGTGAATATTTACTCATGAGAACCAGAAGCACTGCTGTCAAAACATGCACAAACCACCACAAAATATTATCAGCAGCAGTCTCTTCTAAAACTAGAAATCTACAGTTGTGCCACATGTGGAGGAAATGAAAAGCCTGTTTCCAATATGTCCCGTGGCATTGGTTCATGTGAAGAATAACACACACTGCTGTCTGTGGTGCCATTGATGTAAATGTTACTGGTGCTTTGTGGCTATATACTGCATTAGGCATAGTATGTTGTGGCTAGTCTATACAGCACCTATTGCAGTCTTCTGAGAGTCTGCCTCTGCTCTCTTAACTCTTTCATCTACACCAAGCTGTGAACAGGAAACTCACTTTATAAATAACTCTTATGGTGCAAAGGGAAGCCCCGTGGGTCACACGTACATCTGTGGACAGCTTATTTTAGACATTACAAATACACTAGGAATAATGCCAAAACATCAAACTTTGACACTGCATATTCTTGCATTATTTTATTTGAAAACTATTGAGGATTTTAAGAAAGACTAACAGAAGACAGTTCGAATTAACTGTCTCAAAATATTCAAAGCGAGGTTATAAATAAGTCCTCTTAACTTGGTTTGTAAAGGTTTACCCAGTAGCTGCTTCTCTCTCATCCAGATATATGTTATTTTTATCACAATGTTGGCACAAGGAGCAAGTAAACCATTGTTCTTGGAAGCATGGATTTTGTGACATGCCCTCACATCTGTCTGTGATCGGTAATCCCTTCATGTTTTCCTGGAGAAAATCCACTTTTTCATCCTCCTACGCTTAGCACCAGGTGGAACCTATGAATATGAACAGTATGGCCAACAACCACTAAAGCCTCTGGACTCACTCTGGACTTAGGAGTATAAAGTGATGTTATAAATAGAACAATTAGTAAAGTGTGCGGCCATTAAACTGCCTCTCAGAGCTGGTTCATAATTCATGTTCGTTATGCATTAGTCTGTAGACTATGTTGACATGGCGACCCACTTTAAATAGCATCCCACATTGTTAACTGAAACAAGGCACTTAACACTTAAACTCCATATCACTGTTTACCATAAATGGTATAAATAAATGTGTGTGTATATATATATATATATGTATATGTATATAAAATTGACTTTGTATGGTTCATTTTACAGAGAATATTTTGAAATGGACAGTGCATCCAACTAACCAGGAGCATACTATAGCTTGAATAGACCTATTTAGGATATAGTATTGCCTATTATTGGTAATCATGTTTCATTTATGGTCATTTCTATGTACGGTACTTACAACCCTAACCCCGGCCTTAACCTTCCCCTATATATTTTTCTATATTGTATTATATCTTGTTACTATACTAAACACATTTACATGAATATATTATTTATATACCATTTTTTTTCTATTATATACTTTAGTTGCCAATTTAAATGTTTATAGTTTGAATAACATCTGTGCTTCATGAATATTATTACCCCTATTATCTCAATCTACAGATGTGAAACTCTAAATACTAGTCTGTGTGTGATCCATCTGTTGCCGATGCTCCGCTCCAGTCAGGCCACACAGCCCCAGGGTTTGGGGACTTCTGGTTTATCTAGGTCTCTTTCAGTGGGACACATGTAAAAATATCTCAGTGAATGTGGATGCATGAGTGGCACCGGCGACACCATACATACTGGCACAAATGGGGCGACACAAAACTTTATTATAAGCTCGTCCACTTTAGTTCAGTAATTGATCTGAATAGGCTTTCTACCACACTGACAGTCTCAGTGTGGCAGTATCATTAGGGATAACTGTTGGTGTTTGGATAAGACCAGGCAGCATAGAAAGGCTTTGTTTTGGTTATCTCATGGAGACAATGGGGGATTGGTTTCCCCTGACACGGGACAGGGCTTCAGTGTAAATGTTAAAGACTTTGTTCAGTGAGCCAAGTTAATTTTTATATACAGTACTGTGCAAATGTTTAAAGCTAGTGCTGAGTGCAGTAAGATTTATTTGTTTATTTGTGTTGTATCACAAAATGAGTGGTTCTTGAGCTCCATCTGGATTCACATTTTGACATGGGCTGGTTTCGCTCAACAACTATTGATGAAACCACATATATTTAAATATAGTTATATTTATTGTTAGTGTTTTTTTTGGTTATTGTCAGTGATAAAATTGACGCTCAGCACATTGGATGTTACCAAGGTGTATGGTGCTGTGAAATGCAGACATGTATTTCTGTTGGCCTATCAAAGCAGCTTAAATCCCTTTAGAGGCGACCTACAATATTATAGGTTTGTGCAAAAAAAAAAAGTAAGGCTAATTAAAGTTTGTGCAATCAGTGTTGTGAGGTTTGTCTGACACAGATAATTCTAGGAGCATTATGAAGAATATAATACATTCTGTGTGTTTACAGTGTTGTCAGGACATGATCCATCTGACAGTAAAAATAAAAATGATCTAACTTTAAGATACTTTACTAAGCCTTTATCTTCTTACTCTTTTTTCATTGCAGATTGAAAGCCCTGGTCTCAACAGGAGGCAAAAATGTCCAGGCCGCATGTGACTGGTGAGAATGGCATTTATCTGGCTAATCGCTATACGCTAACTTCGGTGCATTTACACATGTATTTTGGTACTGGTGTTTATTAATGTGCATTGTCCCTTTTTAAATAAATAAAAGAAATAAAGATCTAATCCTTATTCACTGTATTTTTAGTAGTATTATTCTAGTCTTGTCCAAAATAAAAATAAGCTATATACATGTATTTATATATGCACTGTAGTCTAATATTGTTTTCTGCTGGTTGATGGTTGGCTGTAATTAATTAAGTAATTGATATAAAATAAATAAATAAACCCAGTTAAAGTAGTTACCGGTAATATGTCATAATTATTATTTTACTTTAGTCCCTCCCCTCGCCCCTACAGTAACATCAAATTAGAGTGGGCTATAAAATCACTAAAAAACTCAACTACTATTGGTCAAAGTGTTAGCCCAAGGTCAGAACAGCATTAGATAGCCCATTTTAAGCATGTTTTCTTTTTTTTTTTCAAACAATGTATTATTTTATGAAACCTCCAGACTAGAACTTTAACTCTACATTACATTTGCCTTTTTTGGTCTAGGCTCTTTTCTCATGTAGACGACCCGTTCTTGGAAGACCCTTTGCCCCGGGAGTATGTGCTGTACCTTCGGCCGAGTGGCCCTCTGCTGCAGCAGCTCTCTCAGTTCTGGCAGCAGTCCCGTCTTAGCTGTGGCAAGAACAAGGCACACAACATCTTCCCCCACATCACCCTCTGCCAGTTCTTCATGGTCAGTGTCTGAGAGGTGTCAAGTATTATATGTTTAGTTAGAAGCATAAGATTATTCCAGACATATACTTTCTGGCAGACCTTATAAATATGCTTGTGTAGCCCACCTGCTTCATGTTTTCCTTCTATCATTTTGAAGCGGACTGGGAGGTTCTAATCATTCACATTAACAAGACATTTTTGCCCTACAGAACTGTTACTCACTGGATATTTTCTCATTTTTAAATAATTAACTGTACGCGTCTGTGTAAAAATCCCAGTAGGTCCTAATTTTCTGAAATACTCTAATACTAATAATATTTGTATGTCTCCAAAAACTATGCCAGGTTCAAAGTATTTTAAATCCCCTTCCTTCTCCTTTGATTGTCTTGAAACTGTTTCATGTCTAAATCCATCGAGTTAATCTGATTCTGCAATATGTTTGGCTAATTACATTATCTATATGCACTACAATGAAGATGAGGTTCTGAGGTTTACCTAATAATGTGTCCAGTAGGAAGTTTGGCCTCTACACTCCTATTATAAAATCTACCAGAACCAAAAGAGAGTTCATGTTTTCTTGTCTCTCAACAGTGTCCTGATGCTAAGGTAGAAGCCCTGGTGGAAGCCCTCCAAAGCACCGTGTCCAAGTGGAAGGGTCGTATCCCGGTCCCTCTTCCACTAGAGCTCTACTGCTCTAATATATTCATGGGTCTGTTTGTGGAGGAGCAGGTGGCAGAGGTGCTGAAAACCTTCGCTGCTGATTTTGCCACAGAAGCAGCAGCTAAAGCAGGTTTGCAAATTGAAGAGGTTTCTTAAAATGAGATATTGTATCTGACTAAAAGTAAAGTAGGTAATATCATAATATTACTTTTTTCCTCTGGCCGCTTCTGTACAGAGTTCATGAGATACCACTTTGACCAATTGTAGTCGAGTTTTTGGGTAGTGTGGCAGCCAACCCAAACTCTGATTTGATGTTGTTGTAGAGCCCAGGGAAAGGTCTAAAGTAAAACAGTACATTTATGATGGATTACCTACATTTTCTGTGATATTTCTGGTGTTAAGATCTTGCATTACCAACTGCCTATGTATGCGTTTCTTCTTTCTTTCAGATGTTCATGTTGAACCCCATAAAAAACAACTCCATGTCACTTTGGCGTATCACTTCCAAACAAACCACCTCACGATTTTGGAGAAGTTGGCCAAGGATATTGATCCATCTTCGGGCTGTGACTGGTTAGCTGTGCTCTACTCTAGGGACATTCGGTTTGCAAATCACGAGGTATGCTTTTTGATTTGTTTACAGTATAATAATATCACTATTCAAGTATAGTGAAGACACAGTAATGTTGCAATCTACCTTTCATGTACCGCAGACCCTTCAAGTGATGTACCCATATGTGCCTCAGAATGATGATGAGCTGGAGCTGGCCCCAGGAGATTTTATCTTCATGTCCCCGGTGGAGCAGACCACGGCCAGTGAAGGCTGGGTGTATGGGACGTCCCTGGGCACCGGGCTGAACGGTCTTCTGCCCGAAAACTATGTGAACCGGGCTGATGAGTCCGACACATGGGTCGTCCACAGGTAACAGGCAGAATCAGAATCGTGTTTATTGCCATGCAAGATTTACATTACTAGGATATTCCTGCGGTACATGGTGCAAATATAGAATAAATATATCTCAAACTTTCCATAAATACAGAAAAAAATATGCTATAACACAGAAAAAAAACCTAAATATATAGGATGTATATGGGCTAAATTTGTATACATATAAGGGCAGTGTACCAACAGGGTATCATCATAATGTCACACTAAAATACTATATATATTGTACATGCACAAGTACATCAAGCATAACATATAAAAGTAAATGACACAGATTATCCGTTCATCATGGCGGATTAGTGGGAGGGATTTACATTATTTTGCAGCAAGTGAACATTTTTCCTCAAAGCAGATGTGTTTCTGGTAGGATTCTGATGTATGGAAGAGCATAGTAGCAATATTTTTATTTTCTAACTTACGTGATGTGTATATATATATATATATTGTAATATATTGTATATTCCAGCTATTTACAAGATAAACAGTTAGCTTGCTGCATTTTAAGGACAAAGTTAGCGGTATAGCTGTTTTAAAGGCACGATTAGACAATTTACATCCTGTATTCTGGTCTCTGCTCTACGTGGGACAATAATTACTGGTCGCCATGGCAACCGAGAGGCGCGCCAGTGTAGGTCCCTCTATTGACCTTCTCGGTTGCCGTAGTGACCTATGATGTACAACAGAGAACAGGATCTTACAGTAAAATAACCTTATTGTATACATTAACCTGTCTTTCAACAGTTCTGTGTCTACTTTAACATTTAAAATGCAGCAGACCAATGTTTATGCTTCATATGATTTATGGGTAAACAGCTGTTCATATAAGCTAATATGTTTTAATCCAAATGTTAGTGAGTGCTATGCTCTTCTGTACTGATGCTTGTCCTCATGGAAAGTTTGTCGTGTGTGGTGCCACATATGGACTCTTTAAAGTTTGCAAACAGAAAGTTCTAAATTAGAGGCAACTGGAGGCTAGACCATAAAAGATTTTTTTAATGGAGAAATTGGCATTAGCCACAAAATGTAACAAAATCTGAGAAATCGAGATGCTACATGTGGGTAATGTCAGAGCCTGGTTCGGAAACATGGAAACTGGTTAGTGAATGTACTTCACATTGTTTATTTAATGTATGGATTATTATACAGGATTTTGACATTTTACTGGACAAGTACTTACAGAAATCTAAATATTTATTTCATTGTATGCTCAGAATTATTCTATCCCTCTACACAAACCCTACTTTTTAAGTTAACTCACTTTTGCTTCAGTCGCCTCCATTACTTCATTTTACATTTTAAAGGGTCTATTAGGTAGTTGGTTAAAAAACTATTGTGGTCATCATTTCTGTAAAGACTAAAAACCTAAAAATCAAGACTTGTATCACCATCCAAAATGCTAAAAAGTGAGTACTAATTGGTAAATTAAATAAAAATACAATGATATAATGAATGTTTCCCAGGCTCTGACATTACTTACATGTAGCAGAGTGTTTGTCATTTGTCCATACATATCTTGTGTCTGAACCTGACTGATTTCTGCCCACCTGCTACAGTCATTCTGCACGTTTAGGCACATTTTATAGTTTATTTCTTGGTGGATCATCCAACAAGAATTCCATTTTTTTTTTGAGTGCTGTTGAAACCTGAATATTAGCTCAGTGTTTAGCTAATTAATTACAAACCAACCTCAATCTTTCTTTAAGTTAAAAATACAAACATTTGGTTGTTATCTGCAGCTCTCACTCTATCCACAACTGTGCCTCTCCGCTGATGTCTGCTCGGACTGTGGGTGGATTATTATTTGATGGACAGTATAATGACAGTCTGCTAGACAGTCTTGTTGATACTCCCAACCTCTCTGGCCTATGTCCTCCAATGCAGGTACACGATGTGGCAGCATTTATAAATACATGTAGAATATACTATTTCAGCAGAATTGAATGCAACAACAATGATTTCCATGTTTTTGCCAATATCTCAGGTAACTAGGTCAACCGTTCAGTCTTGCCCGTCTAAAAGGAGATTGTTTGTGTGTCGTCATGGTGAGAGGATGGATGTAGTTTTTGGAAAGAACTGGATTACTCAGTGCTTTGATTCTAAAGGTAAGTAAAAGGAATAGAATCATAAAAGAAAATTAAGAAAATATTAATTGTATCGAACCATAATATTTATCTAGGTCGTTACATCCGTTCAAATCTCAACATGCCATCCAGTTTACCATCCAGAACTGGAGCTCACAGAGAATATGACAAAGATTGTCCAATAACTGTGTTTGGTTCAACACAGGCTCGCCTTGTAGGTAAGTAATAGTAACCCTATCATTTTCTACCATTTATGCATTAACCAAAATTGTAAAATATCCCATGTGTGTTTCATTGTTGCTGTTTTCAGGTGAAGCCCTGTTTGAAAGTAACACGGTGATAGACTTTGTTTACAGCTCTCCTTCTCTTCGCTGCATCCAGACGGCTCAGCACATTGTCCAGGGTAAGACTGCAGCTCTGTTTTTTACTAAAGGTTCATCAATAATGCTTTCCTCTTTTGTGGCAATCTTATTTTAAAGTTTCCCTGGGGACTATATATACTCATCCTACTCGTACTAAGTTGTTAATGATTCTGAAGACATGTTTTGTAATATCTTTGTTGTGATCCCGTGTTCTCTGGAAGGTCTCCAACAGGAGGGGAAGATAAAGATTCGAGTGGAGCCAGGATTGTTTGAATGGACCAAGTGGGTTTCAGGCACATGTTTACCCACCTGGATCCCTCCAACTGAACTGGCTACTGCTAATCTGAGTTTGGATACAACATACAGGTACATGGATGTCAACGCCGCTTAATCATCCCTTAAGCATACACTCACTGGCCACTTTATTAGATAGACCTATTGAACTGCTTGTGAGCTCAAATATCTTATCAGTCACTGAATACCCCACATGGTGCTGTGTGTTACTTACAAGGTCCACCTAATAAATTGACCAGAGTGTTTGTGTCTTGCTATGATGTTTGTTCATAGACCTCATATACCAGTCAGCAAGTTAACAGTGTCTGAGTCCTATGACACGTACATCAGCAGGAGCTTCCAAGTGACTCGAGAGATTCTGTCCGAGTGCAACAACCTGGGTACGTTCATACTATACACATTCACCTTTGTGTTCAAATAACCCTACATACATTATTAAGTGAATTGTGGCTAATAATGACTCTGGCTGGTCTCCATATCTTTTTACACAGGGAACACTGTCCTGATTGTAGCCCATGCTTCCTCCCTTGAGGCTTGCACTCGCCAAATCCAAGGTCTTAGCCCACAAAACTCCAAAGATTTCATCCAAGTTGTTCGAAAGGTCTAAATCCTCTTCCTCTTGATCCTCTTATATCTTCTTATATATCTCATGCTTCAACACATCTGTCTGCTTTTTGTGCAGATTCCATACTTGGGCTTTTGTGCTTGTGAAGAGATGGGGGAGACGGGAGTGTGGCAGCTGGTCGACCCACCGATCTTGCCTCTGACACATGGACCTAATCACAGCTTCAACTGGAGGGAAATGTTGATGCAAGTGTGAAAATGTCGTTTGGAACAACAGCTTACAATATATTCAACTCAAAACTGCTATATATATCAACTACCAAAACATAATGAAAAAAACAAGCTTGGAACTTTTCAAAGACTTAAAATGCAACAGAGGCAAATGTATTTCGACACACCGCTCAGGAACAGTGTTGTACAGTAGGAGTGGAGGATGAGCTATAGATCGGATTGGGGATGTTTCCCAACTATGTTCAGATCATGAATCCAAAAAGTCAAACGCAAACAGGGTATTTCTTGATGGTATTTGAATAAAACACAGGTTTTTTATGACACAAAAAGTTGACCTCTAGCCTGCAGTTAAGCCCTGAGTTATTTGTACCCGGGTCTAACAAAGTGGCTGAGACGGCCCATTAAATATTTCGCTATTTTTTTTAATTGACAGTTTGGCAAAATGGTGCAAGATGAAAAATATGAATTCCCCTGTTCATTAGTCAGTGGCAAAGATTATTTTCAATTGCAGCTGTCAAAATCAGAATTTTATGTTAGAGTGTTTATCTTACTTCATTACCTACTTCATTACCTCTCTCCACAAGTTCACAATCAGGTATGACCAGGGCGGACTCTGGCTTGGCCACTTTAAGATGTTGTTCCCTGCCAATGTCTTTAACACTTTGTCTGTGTCTTGGGACATTGTATAGGGCCTGGGTATCAATAATGTAGGGTATAACTTTAAAGCCGGCCTTGTAGCAGAAGGTGAATACTGTCCCCTTACACACTGTGACAAAAATATTACATTTGGAAAATATATTTATTTTGTTGCTATACCCGTCCTGGAAAACGACAAGGAAAAAAACCTCTTCATTGTTTCTGGTTAAAGTCATTTACATTACCCATAATTTATCTGTGTTATTAATATGAACAAATCTATGAAAAACATTTAGACTTTCACAAGTTTAATTTATGTGACCATATTCTATGGTCCAAAAGTCACTATAAATGAAGTACAATATTTAAGTCCTGAGACACTGTTAACATGATAACCACACAGCTTTTACATTTTGAATGCATTATTATTATTATTATTATCTGGTTGTTTAAATGTTTACTTATTGTATTGCATAAAATGAAGGAAAATACTATTTATGATTTAAATGAATAACTGTATTCAACACCCAGACATATCAGACTGCTATATGTAAACAACATAATTTAGCTTACTTTTTATTTGATATTTTATTTCTGAGGTATTCGTTTTGCAAGAAAATAAAAAAGTTCACTTGCAATGTCGTAGTGTCAGTGCGAGTGAAAATCATGATCCTTGATTGATGATGGCATATGGCATTGGAGGCTGAGTATGATTGGGTCTGGTTCAGGTCAGTCCCATCCGCTCTGTAACTGTCTGTTCGAACAGGACACTGTTGCATCTGGTGTAAGTCCAATAAAACATGAGGTCGTCATAAGAAGATGAACTGAATAAAGAAGCCAGCAAGCTCAGGTGAGTAGGCTTGGCTACTTTAGGGGCCTATGTGAAGCAATAATGGACAGAAAGTGTATTATTGAACTTCATCTTCAAAATAATTACATTAATTACTAAGGTAATTATAGTGAACTACGTTAAATGCGTATGATATTAGGAACATTCGGTGTTTCAGTTCAGTTGAAGAAATTTAGCGCCAAGCTAGCTTATTGTACAAAATGTTATGAAACCACGTGCATGAAAACAGTAAAGATGAGACGAATCTGCGTCTGTGAGCTAGTTTAGCAGTAGGCCTAATGTTATAGGTTGGTAATTCTTCACTCTTAAATTTTAAATGTCCTCTTAATGTAAATCGCTAGCTATCAAAAATAACTACAGCTATATATCAAGTCATCTCAAGGTTTGCAACTCCAAAAATCTAATGCCAGAGACTCAACACTAGATGGGGCTAAAAGAATGTCACCACACACATCTGTGTCCTTTTTAGTTTGTTCCCACTCACCTACAAAAGCAGTTGTTTATATCATTTGGATATATTTGGATAAGCTTAGTAAACATATCCCATGTGCCACAATCATTAGTGTCACTGCTTTGAGTAACCAGATTGATAATGTGGAGACTCTGCTTTTCAGATTTCTACACATGTTGGGCTAGTTTCTAACATGGGTTTATAAAGCCAAGTGTCTCTTTGCAAGTATTAAATGATGTGGCCCCTTTGAACACAGTGGTTTTTAACCTTTACAAAATTTTGAAACGCATTAGTCAGCATCAGTTTTAGGTTCTTTAGAAAAAGGCTCACTTCCTATTTAAAACATCAACAACTGAGGAAGTATAAATGAAGGTGCTCTAGGTCTAAGTTTGCTATTATCAGCTAACTTTATTTTTATTTAGTCAAACGTGGTTTAGAAGAATTCAGAAATAAGGGTTAGGGTTATCATCTAGTTGCTATATAAATAATACATCTTAAAATGCTTTCCCCCCTAAGCAGCCTGGATTAGTAAATGCAGCAGAGACGAAATGGTTCAGTCTTTGAACAACAGCGATAGTCATCCTGCTCTCTAATAGGGTTTGACACAGCTGTCATGAGTTAGTGAGGCCACTTCGTATTCTCAAGATGGGGCTAAACTTTCAGAGCGCATGAGCAGAGTACTGTAGCAAATTTAGACGCCAGCTGGATACAGGCACTGCAGTGTCGACAAGTCGCTGTCATCTCTCATGTATGGGTTTCAGATGGTGAATTTAATGTTCTAATGATGCACTGTTTGATTGATGAATATAACAGGACACATTTTTGCATCTGTAAAGCAATAGTGTATTTATTTTCTTCTAAAACAAGCGAGAGCTAGCAGGAGCTGTTTGAGGCCGGCTCTTGCCCAACGGAGACATTGAGTGATGTCTCCAGGAGCTCGCACTAGTCCTCCCCCTGTGCCGCTTTTTATAAAACTGAAATTTCAACATCGTCCTGTCAGGCATACTCTCGCTCTGACCTGGTGCACATTATTAGGCAGTTGTGGTACACTGGATGTGGTCTGAAAGCGTAACATGAGGTTTCTTTGTATTTTTTGATTCTGTGTTTGACTTTGAATGACTTGGATAATTCATTCTCAAAGTACAGTAAAAGATAACTTTGCTAAACTGCTAAATAATTATGGCATTAGACTGCTGCCAAAAAAATCCATGCCTGGTATAGAAATTAAAAAATCAACTTTACAAACATGTAAAGTACAAACATATGAGTTTTGGGATCACTAATAATAATTGTGATAGTTAGTTGCACTTTTAGATCAGTTGCAAACATGAACTGTCCATCACTTACGTTAATAGCACTTATAAGTATGCGGAGTCAGTGCCAAGATTATATCTATATATAATCTATATCTATCTGCTCACAAGATTACAAAATTGTATCTTCTAGCATTTATGTCTAGAAACAGCCAGAGAAAGAAAAGACAATTATTATATTATTTTTACTCTATTTTGTCACTATTTATTCATTCATAATTACATTTGAAAGCAGATTTCTTAGTTTCCTTTCCTCTATATAAAAGCCTACCAGGACATGTTGCTGGCAGTATTATGAAGGTTTAGCTGAGTAAGGAATACCTGAGAAAGAAAACTGCAGCATATCTCTAGATAATTTAAACAAAAACGATCCCATTAATTAAGTTTTTCATTCATAAAATATATATTAAATTAGATTATTATTCAATTGCAATCAGCTTACATATACAAGTTCAAGGCAACAAAACTGACCAGAAGAGCTACAAGCTTTCTACAATCTGGACATGCTAAATTGATATTTCTTTACAGATGTAAGCCTAACAACACAGATTTTCTTTTCTCTTTGGTTTTGTCTTGTAGCTGTTTGGGGGGAGGTGGAGGGGTGAGCTGAAGGGGGAGGGAGGTGGAGTAAGGTTGGAGTCGCTGGAGAAAGAAGGCGCTTCAAACCGTGTTATACTGTGTTTCTTCGTTGGGAGCTATAAGTCTGCACCTGTGTGTCTTTGAAGCACTGACCGGACCGTGTTTTGGGCTAATCGCTTGTTTACCGTGGCTGTCACGGTTTTGTATTTGCAGCTCGAGCAAAACAGAGTTAAGCAAGGCAGCAGTTAGACACACACACACAACAGGATTTGGTGTCAGCCTTCAACTCTTCAAAACTGGACCAAACAAGAGTTGTGAAAAGAAGAGGGTAAGTGTGCCTCCCGACAACAGCTGACTTTTGTTTGGTTTTGGCTGAAGTTTGAATCTGGAACAGTGCACATGAGTGTTGTGGCAATGCTTTTAAAGTTTTTAGTTTCTTAGTTTGTTGTATATTATATAGGAGGTATCCATATAGTTTGTACAAGGCTGAGATACTTTGCCAGTCAGTTTATTTGTTCAGCAACATCTCACATGTCCCTAAATACAAATATGCGTCACTCACAAGAGGTAACTTCAGTGTCCACTCATGTTGTTAGACCTATCGTCATGGTGGAGTTGGTTAGAGATAGATTATGAATATTAGGTACCACCTCTAGTCAATGCACAAGCTATGCATACGTTTTGAATAAAAGATCAAACTGTACATCTGCGAAGAACTCGAACCTAAGATAAGATAAATATATTCTTATTCAAAATGATGATATTAGATTTTGAGTGCTAGCTGTCAAATACTGCTAGTCCAAAACAATATGGCAGGATTAGTGACTTCCATACGGCTGACGTTAGAGACAGCTTAAATCACACCTATCACTAAATTATATATGCTACTGATATGGTCAATAAGCTACAACATGTAATAATGCAATCGGTAGTAAGATTAATGAAACTCACAGTAATTTATATATATCAAGACTGTTATACTATTAAGACACATTTAGTACTACTAAGTCAAAAGGAAAAGTCAAACAAAACCAATGATATACTAATATATACTTCTAACACATATTACTACTGAATAAGTAAAAAATGGTAAAAACTAAAATTGTCAATATGAAGCACAAATATCATATTAAAAGTAAAAGCCATATACTCATTATTAATTCACTGTTTGTTAATAAGACTGTATTTGATAAAAAAGATGCTGAAGACGATAAAAACAATAGCAAGATGCACAAATGAATCATAATAAAGTCAAAGCTGTAACATTAAATGCACATGGTAATATTCTATATATAGAATAGAATAGTCTTAATATTCACAAACTTAGTTAAAGGTTGTTTTTTTTTTGTCTAGTGTCAAACTTTCTGCTCAAATTATACCAAAGTATGGACAGAGTATGATAATGATGATAATGAACTTAAAAAGAAAACCTGCAAACCTTCAGGCCACAAGAAAATATGACCTGGACAAAACATTGAAAACTAAATGCCAACTCTTACGTGTACTTTGGTGCCCTGGTGGTTAGAAGCAGTCTCTGCAACAGGGTCTTAGTCATTGCTAATAAATAACAGCTGTGATGGCTTATTAGATGCTTCATTTAGTCTGTGTGTTATAATATGTATTGAACAGTTTAACAATATTTAAGCGGCCCACTTAATAACTCGCTTTGAGCAACTAAACAAAAACAGTGTCTGGTAATTCAAGAGTCAAAGGTCAAAGCCAAAGTTCAAGTGCCCTGTGATCTCTTGAAACACTAAACCCTGTGATCATGGTGATTCACACAATTAAAAAAAGAAGCTCAGAATTAGGGCTGCACGATTTTGAAAAAAAAAAAATATATAATAATTGTGATTTTATAACAAATAGTGCATTGTTACTTTTAAAACCAATATTTTGTTCACAGCACATTTTAAACCTGTCTGTAAGCATGTCTGTAGTGGTTAAACCTACAAGATAAGCAGCTTTACCCCCCATATATTTTCCATATATTTTGTTTTGGGCAGATGATATTATATTGGCTATAAAATCACAGCCTTTGTCTTTCTAATTGTGATTCCGAATCAGTTGCAAATAATTGTGCAGATCTACTCAGAATCATGAAAATATAACATTTGGAAAAATTACAAAAAAATGTGATTATGTGTGTTTAATTCTCATCTGAAAATGCATTGAATATAGAGCTATATACTTGGTCATAATGTGTGCCCAATACATGTCAAAGCAAGTCAAAATAAGTTTAAATAGTCTGGCTTTGAGAGTACTTTCCTATAGGAAAACAGATTAAAATAGACTTTGTATTTTATCCCAGTTCTTTGCTGATTAGGGCTGTTAAAAATACGTACTGGTGACATTTTGGCTTACATTCACTAGAGTCAAACAGGTATCAAACGTTATTGGCTTGTGGAGAGATTTGCTATAATCTGGTTTGTAAGGATATGTAAGAGGGATGCACTTGTGGAGAGGTACTGGAACAAAATAATTTAGTAAAAATGATGTGGGGGTTGTTTAGAAAGACATTCATGTTTCATCCTCTGCATGCTTGACATTCTTAGTTGCTGACCTCCGTGGAAAACAGCAACAGCCGTGCTTGAAGGTCCCTGCAGATGCCAGTGAGACTGACCAGTGACTGGGCGATATTACCAAAAACATACCACTGTATTTTTGAACAGTATTTTCAGTGTGCAGTGGATAGGCAGAGGTGTGGGTAGAATAGACAATAATTTTACTTAAGAAAGAATATAGTTAAAATAATATTACTCAAGTAACAGTAAAACGTACTGGGTAAAAAAACTAGTGAGAACGTAGTGACAACAATCGGATCAGACAACAATAATGACCTGTATAAAAAAATTAAATAGCTGTCAAAAATAAACAAACAATAAACAATTCTCCAAATCTTTTTTTATAACATAAAACTACCTTGTATTTGAAAAGTCAATGAGTAAAAGTAACGGATCACTACCCTGTGAATAGGTAGGAAGCTAAACAAACAAAGTACTACTAATACAGTGGCACAAGTGGAAGCTAGGGATGCTATGAGATTTCTTGGCTGATATCAATGCCAATATTTCAATTACCAATTTTGCAGACGCTTTGTAAAGATTGTTTAGTAGGCTATGTTTTATAAGAAATCTACATAAACATAACTGCTTTAAATGGCTTTATTAATCCATAAATATAATTTTTTAGTTCATTGTATCACCTTTTTCTTTCTCTGGCTGTTTTTAAAGCTAAATATACAGTACAGACCAAAAGTTTGGGCACACCTCATTCATTCAATGACTTTTCTTTATTTTCATGTAAAGGCAAGAAATCCCACTTATTAACCCTGACAGGGCACACCTGTGAAGTGAACACCATTTCAGGTGACTACCTCTTGAAGCTCATCAAGAGAATGCAGAGTGTGTGCAAAGCAGTAATCAAAGTGGCCACTTTGAAGAAACTAGAATATAAGGCATATTTTCAGTTGTTTGACACTTTTCTGTTAAGTACATATTTCCACATGTGTTAATTCATAGTTTTGATGCCTTCAGTGGGAATCTACAATGTCAATAGTC
This sequence comes from Philypnodon macrostomus, assembly GCA_036025475.1. Taxonomy (NCBI): domain Eukaryota; kingdom Metazoa; phylum Chordata; class Actinopteri; order Gobiiformes; family Eleotridae; genus Philypnodon; species Philypnodon macrostomus. Next base: position 5,537 of record JAVQKC010023692.1, on the reverse strand, counting down.
GTGAAAAGAAAGGAAACTCATTGAATGAGAAGGTGTGTCCAAACTTTTGGTCTGTACTGTATATATTACCCTGAATCTGGTTTGGACTTGTGTAGACTGTTCTCTGTGATCTGTATTAAACCACCTCCTGGTCTTAATTGTGAAACCATAATATTGTTCAGCTCAGTCTTTTCTAAATCACCATTGAGCGCTTCCACATTCTGTTCTATGACTTCTTCCATTTCTTCTCTTTCATCTTGTCTTGTGAATTTCTCCAGTGGCTCATGCTGGGACAATCAATCCTTAATCACCCCTTCCTCCCCTCCCCACCACCACAGCCATCGAGACAACTCAATCCAGGCTAAAATATGCTAATTTTATTCCTCAAATGATTACGCCACACAGTCAACATTGATCTTCCATGATCTTAGAATAACACAGGGCCTGGGGTCACAAAGATGAATGGTGATGTGGTTTTGAGTGGTGGGGGTTGGAGGGCCATTTTTGGGGCCAAGCTAGCATGATCTATTTGGACAGACATAAAAAGGTTGATAAAAGCTATGTCTAAAATAGCTATAGCTGCAGATGTAGTGAGCTGATTTATCACAGCAATAAACAAGTTGCTGGAATTGGACGATTCGGTGCAAAGATTCAGTGCATTATGGGCGATAAGGAGTCTTCTGGGAGGACTAATGTAACTTGGTTATGTCCAGACACAATGGTAGACACACTATATTTATAGGGGCATTGTGGGTAAAATGTCTTGTTCAAGTATAAACTGGGGGACCATTCAGTTTATTCCAAAACATCCCACTGGATTAGTAACTTCACATCGAGGATCACCTAACTTCAACTTCCTCCAAGGATTCAATGATTTTGTTCGAATTTTCTTAAATAGCTTTACAATTAAGCGTTATTCATTTTCAGCTGTTACACACTGGTGGTGGTAAACTACCTCTATTACCACAGACTGGGGCAGAGACCTGGCATGTCTGTGCCTAGACAGCCTCTTTGACCACCACCAAACATTTATTCATTCAAATGGGTGAGTGAAGTGTCTTGCCCAAGGAGCGAGACTTGAACTAACCTACTAGTTTACACCCAGTTAAATCCTGGTTAAGATCTGATTTTGCCATGGACCCCCAAGTAAGCCTTGTTCACACTTGGTTCTGCCCTTTATTAGTTAATTAGTTATTAGTTTATTTTGGGTTAGGCCATTCAGACTTGGTTTGGAGCTAGTCCTGGTTTAGAGACCCTTGGTTTGTCTCCTTTAAGATAATGTTCATTTGTTCAACAACAGAGCTCCTTTGTACTGTGTGTTGTTCTTTTTCATTATGTGCCAATTGTGCTTCAAGCCTTTTACTCAAAATCAATAGACCCTTCAAATATGACGCAGACATACCTATGTTTTATCGTGCTTCAACAACATACCGTTAAAGAAATAAATGTGCAAAAACTTTTCAATAAAAATGAAGCCCCTTTTAAGTCCATCCATCCATTTTCATCCGCTTGTCCGAAACCGGGTCGCGGAGGCAGCAGTCTAAGCAGGGAACTCCCGCCTTTGACCACCGCCTGATCCACATTGCACCACGGTACCTCCTGCGGGTGGTGGGTCCATGGGAGGGCCTGACAGCGTGTGCACGGGCGGGGACTTGAACCACCGACCCTCCAGTTGAAAGGGCGAGCATCCCACTGCACCACCGCTGCGGCCCCTTTTAAGTCTATCTATTATATATGTATTTTACCTGTCAAATAAATGTATCTGGATTCAATGTCTAGACATGATGTGATGGTCAGGCTTGGAGTAAGCAGTATACAATTGATCATATTTATTTTTCTCATTGGAGCTATAGCGATCAAATAAGTAAATAATCTAGGGCAGAGATTTCCAACTGGTGGGTCAGGACCAAAACACAGGCCAGAACAGAATTGAGAATATGTGTCGTAAAGGACCCATTCAAATAAATAAGAGGAAACAGTTTAGTTTTATTTTGCTTGAGTCTGGCATGTTGTTAACCAGTCTTAAAAAACTCCAACCAACCAATACTAACTAACACATTATTTTCTGGCAAATGTGATTCGGAAAGGCCCACAGTATAGAAATCTACCATTGTGACATTGTTCTATGATGTGAAGTATTGGTCGTCTGTAGTCTGTAGCAGCAAGGGGAGGGACAAAAGTGAAACATGACTGCTATTGGTCAAAGGTGTAACCCACAAAGTCTGATGTTGCAGTATAGGCCATGCAGGGGAGGGACTAAAGTAAAAATGATAATTATGGGCGATTACCAACAGATTATAGGGTCAGATAAAGCATTTTGTTTCTCTGTCTTTGTAATTGGATAATTGCCTCATCATTACATGGAAAAAAATATTGTTTGTTACCGAATATTATTACATTCATGTTTTATAATGATCCAACAATATTAAAATAATGTTGGACAGAAACTTCCACAAACGTGAGGAACATGAGCTGCTGGTCTGTAATGACTTTATAATTAAATTGCTTTTCAACGGCCACATGAACAGTGCGTACTCTGATTCAATAATGATTATCTCACCTCACCAGCTCACATATACTGTTTCATAATTACATGTTCCCTCAAGTCACTATATTACATTAGATTATAGCCCAAGAAACACAGAAAAATCAAATATAGTCAGAACACACAAAGAGGTGTGGTCCACATTTTGATCTGCAGCCGCAAAAAAAATACTGCAATTGTGTGTGAAAATCACCATAGTCAATATATACTAGTCAGAAAAAGTTTGGAATATTTCACTTTTGGGAGAAATTCAATTACAATATAAAGTAGACTATCAGCTGGTTGTAGATATATAATACAATACTTTCATGAAATGCTGTAAAATCACACAATTTTTAAATTTTTCAATAGCTTCTAAATATGTAAGTTGAAAAAGGGTAAATTTCTCACATAGTCCAACAAGAAAAGACACTTCACTGTCAGATATGTCAAAAGAAACCTTGAAACTTGATGATGGTGAAGGTTGGAGGTTGGAACTTGATGATTAAGATTTAAAATTCACTATTTAAAACACACATAAAATCAGTGCGGCAGTGGAATACAGTAACATTTTTATTATTATTATTATTATTATTATTATTATTATTATTATTTAGCCTTTACAATCCCTAAGAGCCATTGCTGAAATACCAAATTTATCTGCGTTTATGTGCCGATTCAGCACCATGGACAGCACATGTTGATTTCCAGCTTCCTCTAGATGGCAGTATTACCCAGCACAACTCATTTTTCCCATATTTTTCCCCCGCTCCAGCCCAGTGCCCCTCTGTGTAGAAGCCTGAAGCTGCCTCTATAGTGAGGAGTCAGGAAAAAAGCCAGCATTGTGCTCTGTCTGTTTGAAATACCGTTTAAACAATCCTATTCTAAAGCACCAGGTAACTCACAGAAACTATTGTTGCATATTTTTTGAGTCATAGACATTGCTGCAGAGAGTTTTTCTACCTTCTGAATGGTTGACAAGAAGGTTATTACCAGGGGCAGCTGTGGCTTATGTGGTCGAGTGCTTAGGTTGGTGGTTCGATTTTTGTTCTGCCCTGATCAAATAAGCTTTATTTGTTACATACTGTTTTTATTCATCTTCCAAGCATACACATGCGTGTTAGTGAGATTGGTGTGTTGGTGGTAGTGGTGGATGGACAGGCTATAGGTTCAATAAGGCTGCCACATACCTGTCAGTCTGCCCCATGGACAACTGTGGATAAAGAGGTAACTTTGTAACGTTGACATTTCTTGACTTATCATAATGGTACTTAGAAATTCAACTACCCCATTCCGTTAAAGCAATTTTGGTTTCTGTCGAGACCTGTTCACTTTTTTCCCCAGAAGGGAGAAAAAAAAAGGAAACTTCATTCACCCTACAACAACTCAACTAGCCATCACATTGACTCTGAAGTTGTTGTGAATGGTGGACATTGTTCTGCCTTATTGGTCGGGGAATGCGTTCTTCTCGCTCACGTTCAGCAGATAGATCAGGTTGTCACACGTTATTTTTTATCTCCTCCATCACCTGTCATCACTACGTCCTTGTTACAGAGGACAGTGGTTTTGGTGTGATTGAGTATGACCTAACATTATACCATACTGTCATTGGGATAAGATATGGCTATAGGCCTATATGTTTCTCTATGCACCGGGCGATTATAACACAATTAAGATGGTGTCTCCTCCATGTGAAGACAAAGTATGAGCATTAGTGTCACAGGTTAAGATTAGACCACATGTGTATGGCGATGTCTGCGTTTTTTGTATTATGTTTTATGTGCTGTTTAAAGATGCAATTCACAGCCAAAGACATGCACGTGTTAGAGAAGTGATAATTGCCACAGTGAATTAACAACTTAATGCTGTCTGCTTGCATGCCTGCTATGTCTCTGTGTCTGTCTTGTGACTAACAGGCAGGGTGTACATATGCCCATATTCTAGGTTTGGGTAATAATATTTCAGAAAACGTAAGTAAAGAAATACAATGGGTGACAAAAATCTATAAAATATGAATACATAAAATAACACTTAGTACTTTTTTATTGGAGAAAGTGTATTGTCATTTACAGAATAATCAACCGGAAAAGGGTGGCTTGCCCTCTCCAGGTTGGAGGAGAGTCCCTGCCTCAAGTGGAGGAGTTCAAGTATCTTGGGGTCTTGTTCACGAGCAAGGGAAGGATGGAGCGTGAGATTGACAGGCGGATCGGTGCAGCCTCTGCAGTGATGCGGTCGTTGTACCGGTCTGTCGTGGTGAAGAACTCTACGTTCCAACTCTCACCTATGGTCATGAGCTTTGGGTCATGGCCGAAAGAACAAGATCTCGGATGCAAGCGGCCGAAATGAGTTTTCTCCGACGGGTGGCTGGGTGCTCCCTTAGAGATAGGGTGAGGAGCTCAGTCACTCAGGAGGAGCTCGGAGTAGAGCCGCTGCTCCTCCACATCGAGAGGAGTCAGCTGAGGTGGCTCGGGCATCTGTTTTGGATGCCCCCTGGATGCGTCCTCTCCCCGGGAGGTGTTTCAGGCAGGTCCCACCGGAAGGAGGCCCCGGGGAAGACCCAGGACACGCTGGAGGGATTATGTCTCTCGGCTGGCCTGGGAACGCCCCGGGATTCCTCTGGAAGAGCTGGAGGAAATGTCTGGGGACCGCTGCCTCCGCGACCCGGCCCTGGATAAGCGGAAGAAGATGAATGAATGGATGGATGGACCCCGCCTACTACTTGTTTGCATTGGCTGTGGGCATGGTCAGCAGGCGTAAAACGGCCCTGAACAAACATGAACCTAATTTAAGATCTTCAGCAGAGAGTAAGAAGAGATTAAGAAGTATTAATAATAATAATAATAATAATAATAATAATAATAATAATAATAATAATAATAATAATAATAATAATAATAATGCATTCGTTTTATACGGCGCTTTTCTCAAGACTCAAAGACGCTTTACATTACATTATTCATTCACTCCACAGTCACACCCGGTGGTGGTAAGCTACTTGTGTAGCCACAGCTGCCCTGGGGCACACTGACAGAGG